>CATIWF010098252.1:0-34004 GCA_949630135.1 Balakata baccata
AATTTTATAAGGCTCTTTGTACACTGTATGTTATCTATTCTATTCAATTTTGCTAAAGAAATTGATATTATTAATAAGATACAAACTCATAATGCTTTTTATGAATTCAGGGTGAAGATGATAGGACGTTGTTGGTTTAGGTTGTTCGTGACCATGACTCGCTAGGATGAGATGTTGAATTTTTTCACCGCCATACAACAATATTTTTTAAGCATACCTCATATATATTTACATATATTTTTATTTTTTATCAATTTTGTTTAATAAAGTATTACCTTATATATATCTCAAATATATTAGTCATATACCGCAAATAACTGATTAAAACAATAGTTTTTAATTATTTAATAAAACAATCCTTGTATCATATGTATATTATATGTTGATTATATATGAATTAATCTATCAACACATATACCATACATATAGCATACGTATAACCAAATTATAACAGATGTTTTTGTTTGAATTTATCTCTGCAGAAAATATTATATGTTAGATATATATACATTATATGTACAACGAGTGAAGGAATTGTTTTTGTTCGCCCTCAAACGGTGGTTTATAGAGTTCAAACTGTCCAATTTAAAGTTTTTCGACTATTTAAATCCATTTTTTAATGTTAAATTTGAGAAAAGTTAATTTCCTTTCTTTAAAATATTATATGTGATTATATGTTTAAAAGTACATTTTTTGAATAGTAAATATTACATGTAGATTATATGTTTAAAGATTTTTTACTTATATAATATAATCATAAAAGATTATTTATTAATAATTTTTTATAAATACATTTAACATAAATTTTGAGACAATGACTATTAATATTATATTGTCATACAATAAAGGAGAAGAAGAAAATAAATGAATAAAAAAATAAATTTAATAATTCATATGAACATAAGAACAAAAACAATAAAATAGAAAAAAATAAAAGGGAAGCATAAATAAAAAAAATGTGACTTTGAAAAATATAGTGACATGTGAGAAAGATGAAAAAATAAATAAAAAGAATGATTATTAGTGATTTGACAATGAAAAGAAAGGATAAATAAAGAAATAAATAATATAAAAAGCAGTAATTTGACCTAAAAAAACAAAAAGAATAATATATATTAGAGAGAGAATGATTGTTGAGAGTATAATGTGACCACTAGACAAATACAGTTTCTTATAGGATAAAGAGGACTATAACTCTTTATTAACCAAGGGATAAAAATGGAAACAAAACTTTTGTAATTGATGTTTCCGAAATTTTTAAAACTCTACACTAAGATTTGAGATTCTCTTATAAAATTAGTGTTGGAAAGATGGTGCATCAAGAATGGAGGGATTGAATTAGTGGTAAATGAAAATTTTCGGTTTAATGAATTTCTTTAAGTGGAGCAATATACAAATAAAATATAGAAAGTAAATGAGCAATAGAAAATTGCACATAAGAATTTATAGAGGTTCAGGTGTTAACAAATTCTAGTCATCTCCCCAACCGTAATTGAGAGTTCTACTATCTCAACTTGAGATTATAAGAGAGTTTCCAAGCTAACTCACCCACAACTAAATGTTTTCTCAATGCTCACACTAAACCTAAATCCATTGTGTTTTAATGGCTCACACAATAATTAATTTCTAGTGTTTTGAATAGGCTCACACACAACTCAAACAAGAGTTTTTTTCACTAGGATTACTCTTACAACTTATATCCAAGTGTTTAAGATTAACACTTAAATATTTCTTACAATATAAATGAGAAATAAAATTAAACTCTTATCTACTAAGGCCTTTTGAAACTTTATTTATGATGTTTACCTTCCAATTAGCCGTTATATATGGTCCCAAAACTATTTCTAATGTTTTAAAAATGAATGATTAAAAGTTGTCTAATAGAGTAAAATCGCAAGCGCGATTCTGCAAGTGTCCGTTGGTGCTTTTGACATGGCAACCTTTGATTAGTCCTTTATGCAATAGCTCTGTAACGACTAGTCTAATTAGCAAGGAATAGCGAGCGCGCTTTAGAGTCCTGATTGCGCTTTTGATGTCCCGAGCGGGATGCTAGTTTTTCCTATTTGCATTTGCTTTTGGAACTCAAGATCATTTTGCATTGGGCCTTTTCCGAGTGCGACATCCATTTTCCAGGTGGGATTTTAGACCTGAGAGGGAGATTTGAAAATACAGAAAGCCATTTTGACATATGACATCCTTTGATTAAAGTTCCTATCAATAGTCTTGACTATCAAATGCTCGAGCATGATTTTCATAGGAGTGATGGCGCTTTCATTTTCGCTCTCAAGAAATAGCTATGCGCGAGCGCACATTACAGACTATTTTGCTTCTTGAATTTGTTCGTTAAGCAATCGTTGGCCTATCGACTTGAAACTTTGTATGCTTCAAAAATACACTTAGATAAATATATTAGTGATACTTAATTTGATTGTTAAGATAAAAGAAAATAGATCAATTATGCTAAGGTCAACAATCTCCTCCTTTTTTATTTTGACAATCAAACATAGCAAAATAACAAAATTAAGCATACAGAGTTGAAATTCAAATATGATAAAATTATTATTTCATGTTTCAAGATAATATGATTTCGTTATCATGTTCAGTTCAATTCATATGGTCAACCAAAGTGTAAAAAGTCAAACTTTTTTCTTAACTCAAAATACCATGAATATGTTTAGACTTTTTGCCATTTTGCTTATGTTTTTATCATATTTCTCTCCCTTTGTCAAGATAAAAAAGAATTAGTGCAAGAATAATATCATATCAAGTGTTTAGGTTATAAAAAGAGAAAATAAGAGAAAATATTAGGTATATATAAATTTAAACATGAATACAACACAAAAGGGACATGAAAAATAGAAAAGTAATCAAACATTCTTAAAAGAAACAAAAAAAATGAAAATGAAATGCTTGATGCATAATGCTTTTAAAAAATTAGAGAAATGGCCTAAAAAGATGAAGAAATGTCATCATCATTCTCATCTTCATCTCCCTCTTCACTTTCTTCACTTGCGAACTCCTCATTGCACACATCCATGCCTAAGTGTGCTTGTAGGGTTTTCATATCCGTGTGAAGATGTCTCATCATCCTCATAAGCTTCCTTTCCATAGGAAATGGTTAAGATGAAGGGGGTAGGGCTTGTGAAGGACTGGCCATAGGCTCTTCTTGAGGTTCCTCTTGTGATGGTTCCTTAATTACAAGTCTTGCTCTCTTTCTCCTTTGAGAGGAAGATGATGCTTGAATTCCATGCTCTCCCAAGGCATAAACAAAATTATCACCATCCCTTTTTATAGTCTTTGCACTTAAAAGATATTGAAGATCCATTAAGTTTGAGGCATATTCCTCAATCTTTACATAATTGGTTAAATTGAAATGAGTGAGGAGCTTGAAGTGGTTAGATATTTTGGATATATGAGAAGTGACAAGAATCGTACCTCCCTTTGATGTAGCAATGTGGTAGAGATGATCTATAAAATGCATAGAAGATTCTATTGGCAACCCATGTACCAAGGCATATACAAAGAGAAGGTCTTTCTTACTAACTTTTTCATTGCTCGATCCTCTTGTATGAATGGAGAAGGTGATTAATCGATGATAATACCAATATAGGAAACATTTTATATGTTTGGCATTTGAGAATTTTTCAAGAGTGGATTCAATAGAGATTTCTTACCAAAATTCCGTGCATGTTTGAGCCATATCTTGGGGATTGAAAAGACCTTGTGTCTTGAATTTGAAGATGTTTACAAATTCTCCCCTTGTGAGTTGTAGCCTTTGAATAGGTTAAACTTTATTCCATAATATTTGGGCTTAATACTTGCATATTTGTGGATAGAGAGAGTAGAAAGAAATTCCAAGGTTAAGTTATCATACCCATGCAATCTAGGCCAGATGAATTCACTCTATCCTACTTTGTTAATTGCCTCCTTAAAGAGTACATCAACATTCATTTTTCTTAGAGGGGAGAGAATGACCAACTTGTTAGCTTGAATATCCTTCTCTTTCAATATCTCATACCGTGCTTTTTTTTCTTGGGAGAAGGTAGCAACAATCCGCTCCATACTTGGTGGTTGTTGAGCAGCAGAGGTTGAAGCACGAGTTGCTACTTTGGAGGCCATGGGAGAATGACAAAGATGACTAAAAGATAAAGAGTGATATGTTTTTGAGAGAGAGTGTGTGTATGCAAAATAAATGAGTGTGATCATGTAAAAGGACCGAAAATCCCTTTATATAGACATGAAAAGGTGTTTCAAACGGTAAGAAAACATTTGGATGCCAAAATGAATGCAAAAATAACGGTTAAAATTTTATAGAATTGCGCAGTTCGTGATCGCGAATATAGTTTAGCAAGCGCGATTTTTCTTAACCATCCAACGGCTATATTTTTAAAAACAATCGTAAGTGCAAAGAGAAAATTTATGTTGCAAAAATGATTATAATAACTATTACAACATTTTAAATAATTTGCGAGTGCAATTCTTAAATCTCGATAGTGAATTACATACACACAAAAGAATCTTCAAAATGAGATGTTAGTGATTGCAATGGGGTGCTATGTACCAAATAGGATCATATAACACATAATAGTCAAATATATCAAACACATCAATATAAGTATATCATCTTAAAGCATAAAATATGAGTTTAGAGAATGCTTATCGATATGAAGACCATTCCATGATCTTGAGGCACCTTTTTATAGAGATTCAATTCTTCTCTTGTGATTTCTTCTTTAAGTAGCTCTCCCTTACTTTATGACAAATTTGAGTTTAATGGAGTTGATCACTTGAGAGAAGACATTTTGTTGAGCATGTGCCTTTGACCACTTATGGGCAACCTACAAAATAATCAAACAATTTTTGGTACTCATTCAAATTTAGGTCCATGGGGCTTAGCTCTAGAAGGTTCCTAATGAGCCTTCCGTATAAAACAATGCTTGTTTATATGCTCAAATCTTATACAATAGTGGCATTGCTTGGACTTAAATGTTTCTTGCCACTGCATGAGTTTTGGGTTTCACAACATGAAAAGAATGTGAATGTGAGCAAGCACAGTGTTGTGAGGAATGTGTAACCTTATGTGCATGCCTTTTATACAAAAAGGCATGGTTGGTCTTTTGAGGCTTCCCTCTTAGACTATGTGAGCTTTTACTGCTCTTCTTTTGAGTAGTGGCTTTGGTGTGTGCCTTACCTTTGGCTTTAGAGCCAATTACCTCAATGAATGAGGTTTGTAGTGTACTAGCCTTAACAATTATTGAGCTAGGTAGAGATGATGATATTGAAGCTCCATTGAAGCCTAGACCATGTCTCACTAGAGGAGGGCTTTGAGATACAATAAATGTATCCAAATTTTCCTTCCCCTTGTAAAATTTTGAAATTGAGTTTCTAAGCTCTTCAACCTCAGTTTTTAAGAAATTATTTTCTTTAAGCAAAAAAGAGGTTGATGATTTTGATTAAAGATTATCCAATGATTTTCTAAGAGATTCATTAGATGTTTTAAGCTCTAAAACCTTTTTTTATAACTCATAAAAATCATTTTTCAAATTTAAATACTTAGTTTTATGAAAAACACTTTTCTTTTTAAATTTCTCAATTTCAAGGTTCATAACTTCAATTAAAATATCATCATCATCATCATCATCATGCATGTTATCAAATGATTGAGATGTAGAACATGCCTCATAGGAGTCCTCTTGTAAAGCCATAAAGCAATAGGCATCAATTTCTCCTTCGCTTGACGAGCTTTCATCACTTAAGGGCTCATGCCTTCTTTGCTTCATGGAGGAACTCCTCTTGTGTCTTTAGTACTTGGAGGATTGATTACTTCCATACCTTTTATTTTCCTTAAGCTTTAATCTTCTCATAAGGTTAACAATCTCTTCATCACTATCTTCTCCACCCATTTCATTTTGGCTAGAGTTTTCATCTTTATTATACTTTGAAGTTGAAGCTTTGAAAGCTAAAGCCTTCTTCTCTTTTTATAGCTCCATCTCTTTATGTTTTGCCAAAGCATCTCATGTGTGAGAAGCTTGCCAATGAGCACATCGGTGGGCATTTTACTTAAATCTTTATTGGCTTCCTCAATGGCTGTAACTCTTGACCTATACTCCTTCCTCAATGACTTCTCAAAATTTTATTGTTGATATCTTCAAGCTTTATGTGCTTCCCAGCCTTTCTTAAGTTGTTGATGATAGCAAAGAGCTGGTTGGTCATTCGGTAATAGACTCAAAGGATTTCATCTTGAAAAGCTCATATTCGGACATGAGCAATTGGATTCTTTTGGACTTCACTTGTTTGGTTCCTTCATAGTAATTCTCCAAGGTTTTCCAAATGCCATGAACGCTTCTACAATGCGACACTTTGAGACTATCTTCTTGAGGAATGGCAGCAAGAAGAATTGTCATTGCTCTTTTGTTTCTTACATTTGTCTTCTTTTGAGCATTGTACAAATTATCTCGAGAAATTTCTTCCTCTACACCTTCCATTTCCTTGGTTGGTGGCTTCCACTCCTTGTAGATAGTGTCCCATAAATTAATAGACTCATTATCCATAAATAGCTTAATTTGAAACTTCCATTGAGCAAAGTTAGCACCATCAAAAATAGGGAAATGATTGCCAACTTCACCCTTCACCATCTTGATATTTTCTCTCGTACTTAAGCCTTGAATAGAGAGACCAAGGCTTTAATACCAATTTTTGGAAAGATGGTGCACCAAGAGGGGGGTTGAATTGGTGGCAAATAGAAAATTTTGACTTAATGGATTTTTTTAAGTGTTTGAGCAATATTAAAATAAAACATAGAAAGTAAAGGAGCAAGAAAAGATTGCACACAAGGATTTATATAGATTAGGGTATTAACAAACTCTAATCCTCTCCCCAACCACAATTAAGAGTTCTACTATCTCAACTTGAGATTATAAGAGAGTTTCCTAGCTAACTCACAACTAGAGAGTTTTCCTAGCTCACCCACAACTAAGCTTTTTCTCAAGGCTCACACTGAACCCAAATCCCTTGTGTTTTAATGGCTCATATAATAACCAATTTCTTATGTTTTGAACAGGCTCACACACAACCCAAACAAGAGTTTTTCTCATTAGGATCACTTTTACAACCTATACCCAAGTGTTGAAGGTTAACACTTAAACCTTCCTTACAATAGAGATGAGAAATATAATTGCAAGAGTTTTGGCACACTTAAAAATTAAGCTCTTATCTACTTAGGCTTTTTAGAGGTCTATTTATTATGTTTACCTTCCAATTAGCAATTACATATAGTTCCAAAACTATTTCTAACGTTTTAAAAATGAATGATTAAAAGTTGTCTGATAGAGTAAAATCGTGAGTGCACTTTTTTAATCGCGAGCGCGATTTTGCAAGTGTTCGTTGGTGCTTTTGACATGGTAGCCTTTGATTGGTCCTTTATGCAATGGCTCTATAATGGCTAGTCTAGTCAGTAAGGAATCACAAGCACGCTTTAGAGTCCTGATCACGCTTCTGATGTCCTGAGTGGGATGATAGTTTTCTCGGTTTGCATTTACTTCTGGAACTCAAGATCATTTTGCATCGGGCCTTTTCCAAGCGTGACATCCATTTCCCAAGCGGAATTTTAGTCCTGAGCGGGACATCTCTTTCCTGAGCGGGAGATTTGAAAATACAGAAAGTCATTTTGACACACGGCATGCTTTGATTGAAGTTTCTATTAACTACCTTGACTGTCAAAAGCTTAAGTGTGATTTTCATTGGCGCGATAGCGCTTTCATTTTCGCTCTCACGAAATAGCTATACGTGAGCACGCATTACAGACCATTTTGTTTTTTCAATTTGTTCGTTAAGCAATCATTGACCTATCGACTTGAAACTTTATATGCTTCAAAAACACACTTAGATAAACATATTAGTGACACTTAATTTGATTGTCAAAATAAAAAAAAAGAGATCAATTATGCTAAGTTCAACAATAAGGAATTTCTATCTAACGTCTTTAGTCCTTTTGCATATTCACACTTTTTCACTAAAAGATATTTTTGTCATCTTGTCTAATAAATAAAATTCACATGTGTCATATGAATAATCTTAAATTATGATATTTATGTAACTTAGTCTTGTGATTCCCTTTTTATATGGTTAAGTAGACAATGTCATAATTTGTTATTTTATATCCTCAATCCTTTAAATTTGATATTAAGGATAAAATTAGACATTTCAAGAATATAAATTCTATTGCATAATCTTTTAGTATCATAAACAATGTCATTTGACCATATAGAACAATATTAATTTTTAATAGTCAAATAAAAAATTTTATTCAACTATTAAACAAATAATATTCTTCATATATAAACTAAAAAAAAAAACCTGCAACTGTCTAATCTTTATACCAACTCACTAGAGAGTGTCATGAACCAAAATTGGATTTTCGGCCATAACAAGAAAATCAACATATCATCATCATTAAATAATCATATGTTCAATTAAAACTCTTTCTAAAATGAAATTATACTATTTAGGCAAGTTATTGATCAAATCAAATTTTGCATAAAATTACCTATTTAGTTAATTAAGTTTATTCCTTATTTGTATTCAATTTTCAAATTGAATTTAATTTCATAATCGCATTAGGAATTAAATATCAATACGTCCATAAATTAATTCACAGTTAAATCACCATAATTACATGTTGTTATGATGCCCAAAACACTTGAACAAATTAATTACAACTTATATACAACTATCTAGTCACACTAGGATTAAAATAATTCAAACCAAATCAATTCGAATCAAATTCAAAAGTTCCAAAAATTCCAAATTTGTTTGTCATCAATTTAGGCATCTTCAAATCAGATTATACTAACCAAAAAAACTCATTGGACAATTCCAAATCATCATAAATTCGATTAGCAAATCACACACCAAAATGCCCAAATTGAATCATTTATCTTTCTAGAAAAAAAATGGAACTTTGAACTGAACCAAAATAATTTTAGTATACATTTACCATCAAATTAGCATTATGAATATCTCATAATCATGAAACAAGGTGTTGGAAATGAAATAAAATACAAAATGCAAATAGACCAAAATCTTATCATGAATAAATTCGCGCTTGCGAGTTTCACGATTGTAGAAAAATTAAAATGATTTTAGTTCTTTATAATTGCTGTCTAGAAATCAAAACCACATTCTTAATGTGTTCTAACCATTATTTAATTATCAAATAATTGATCATAATGGTACAGCCCCATGGAAGAACAAAATAAACTTTAAGAAGTTATTTAAAACTCTAATTCGGAAAACAAGTATAAAATCTAAATTCAAGCATACAAATCTCATTTGTATCAACATCCAATCATTCATAACATCCAATATCAACATATGAACAGATTATGGATGAAAAGAATAAATTAAAACCGATCATCAATCCAAATTAATTTTTCAAAATTAAAGAACCCAAAATACCGATTTCTAGCAATCTCATTGAATTTTCAATTAAAATTAATTGTAATAAACATAGGGAGGCTCTGATATCACTGTTGGATTTCGGTATTATATCACATACAATGGCAGGGAAGAATTTAAAATTTTATTACAAACTCAAACCATGAATCGCTATATATTATTACAATCAATTAACCATACAAGGTTTGAAGATGATTGCCTTTCAATCCATGACTTGTTTCTTCAAATCCTTCCTGCTGGATTGTAACAAACCACAGCAATCGAAGCAAGGATTGCCTCTAACAGTAATACATTCAAAGGTATTAGAATAAAACAACTTTGGAGATGGCTTGATCAATCAACTATGTGCTAACAATGTTGATTGTTCTTTGAGGAAGGACAAGGAGTTGATTCTTAATCAATCCTAGGTTGGTAGCCACAAAAAAAATCTCTAATGAGGTTATTTGTATGCCTTTTAATTAGATTTGGAATGGGGTTGACAGAGCCCTACGTTTTAGACTCCTAATTAAATTAGGTTTCTTAAACATACCATTTTTGCGATCACAAAACCTATTTCACAATCACAATATGCCCAAGCCTGAACAATTCTAATGCTTTCACACTTGCGAAACCTATTTCATGCTCACACCATGCCTACGCCTGAAAGGGAAAGCATGCTATCGTGCAGTTCCCGTTCACAAGACCATCTCTCGGGTGAGTGAGGCTGCAAATACAATATTCGTGCTTGTGAAACACTTTTTGCGACAGCAATAAAATTTCTTGATCTTGAAACTTATTTCGCGATCTTGATTTTGTGCTAACTAAGTTTTTCTCAGTTTTTGGATCTGATCCAAAAGCCTATTTACCTTCAATACATGTGACTCATTAGATTATTGGTTATGTTGACCACTCAGATTAAAACTTGATCTCAAGCAGATCATGACCAGTATCTAGCAACATATTATGACTTCCAATTGACTGAAAAGTCAATGGTCTGACTATAAATCCTTCCATAGACAATTACCCAATTCGTCCTTTCACCTTCCTATACCCCACTTAATTCAGAGCATGGTCTAAGTATCAATTTCCACTAAACTGACTATATCACATATAACCCAAGTGATATTAGTTCTTATCCATGAGACTCATTACTAAATCACATGTCTTTGAAGACAATCTTTAAGATATGTCTACTTTGGATAAAGTTTCCCAAGTAATAATCTCAATAAGAGGCCGTGGGTATATTCTCTTTCTATTAAGAGTGGTAAATCCTTTGTTAGCTATTTAAATACCTTTACATACCTTAAGCTCTACCCAATCACCACCTATGAACGACCTCTTTTGAGGCAACTAAGGATACTTGCACCATTGCAATGATGAGACTATCATTGACATTTGAATAGATAATCCATATGATTCTCTAATAGTTGGTCATCCAATGTACTTGACTACTCTTAGTAAGCATCCACATGTTAACTCTAGGCATCTCATTATTAGAAAAGTGCTATAAAGACAATCATCTTTAGCACCATATGAACACTTTTCATTGATATGAATAAAGACATTTTCATTTATTAATGTTCATTTATATTATGAATTGATTGGATCTTAAATTAATTAATGAAGTCCATGATATAAACATAGCATGAAGAAAATCATGAAGGGATCATGATTGTGAGATTCCTATCATATGTAATTATATTTGTATCTAAATCATCTCTAGCCACAGGATCAATGAGATGGGACATCGTTGATCTGGAGAGGCTAGCACATGTTTTACTAATTGATTGGATCAAGTAATTGTTCTCATAAACTGTAAACATGAGATGTTTAAAGTTAACATATGGATGCTTGCTAGAGTAGTCAAGTACATTGGAGACCTGCTATGAAATTATCATATGGGTATTCTAAACACATGTTAATAATAATTTCATTATAGCAATGGTGCAAATATCATTGGACTAGATGTTTAGAATTAACAAGTGGACGCTTGCTAGAGTAGTCATGTACATTGGAGACCCACTATGAAATTATCATATGGGTATTCTAAATATATGTCAATGATAATTTCATCATAACAATGATGCAAATATCCTTGGACTTGAGGTGCTCAAGGTTATCTTGGATACTGATCTTGTACTATGACTCCATTCCTTGTTGCCTCTGGGAGAGATCGCTCATAGGATTATGATTGGGTACAGTTTTAGGTATTCGAAGATAGTTAGGTAGCCAATAAAGGATTCACCGCTCCTCTTAGAAGAAGAGTACATCCAGGTCACTTGTTAGAATCATTACTTAGGAAACTTTGGCCAAAGTAGGATTGTCTCTAAGAAGGTCTTCAGAGACATATCTTTATGAGTAATGAGTCTCAGTGATAAGTACTAACGTCACTTGAACTAGATGTGACGTAGTTAGTCTAGTAGTAGCTGACACTTAGACCATGCTTTAAACTGAGTAGGGTATAGTGAGGGTGAAAAGACGAATTGCACAGATATTGTCTACGAAAAGGTTTATAGTTAAACCACCGACTTTCCGGTTAATTGGGGGTCATGATGTGTTGCTAGATACCGCTCATGGCTTGCTTAAGATTAAGTATTGATCCGAGTGGCCAACACAACCGAGAACCTAATGGGTCATATGCGTTGAAGGTGCAAAAAGGAAGTAAAATGGGTCATTGGATTGGATCTAAATAGAGAGAGAAAAATCTAGTCCAGATAGTTTTCTGACTGACAAAGATCCCCATCGAGACATGACATGTCCCGATCAAAATTTGCTACTGAACCATTATTGTATTTGTTCTCGATCGGGACATGGGATGTCACGATTGGGAACCACCCAATTTGGGTATTTCCTGACTGAGAAATGTGTGTCCCTATTGGGATTGACATCAAAATAGGAAATTTAATCTAATTAGGATTCAGTGAGGGTTTCGAACTCCAATTGCTTTAGGACTATAAATAGTCCATTTTCTGATGTTTTGAAGGAGTTATAAACATAAGAACAAAATGTTTTCGTTCTTTCTCTTCTCTTCTTTCACTCTCTCTTGCTAGCACAAGAGTTTGTGGAAAACCCATTACCCGAAGTATTTTCTTCTTCGCATCCTTTGCGTAGACTTTTATTATAGATGATCCAGTAAGGATTACTGTAGTTTGCAACAACCCGGTAAGGTGCACAAAGAAAGAAAAATTCCGATTTAAAAGGTAATCTTCTTCAAACCTTAGGTTTGGTTAATTGATTAATGCTACATAGGGTTTCAAATTGCATAGAGTTACGAAAATTTTAAATTTTGCTGTGTCGCATATGTGATATACATAATTTAACTCCAACACTCATGTCTATAGTTTATGAGATCAACTACTTAATTCAATCAAGAAGTATAACATGTGCTAGTCTATCTAGATTAGTAATGTCTCATCTTGTTAAACCTATGATTATGGATCATTTAGATATGAACAAAATTACACATTATAGGAATATCACAATCATGATTTCATCATGATTTCCTTCATGATGCGAATGGATACCAATTTAATGAAGAACGTCATTATTAATGTATACATTAAGTGCTTAAGGTGATTGCCTTTACGATACATCTCTAACAGTGTATAATTTGTCATATTCTTACTACCTTGATATTGAGTCTTGCGGAGTATACTCCCAGCCAAATTATCATCTGCTGCTGGATTAGTGAGGAAGTTGCATGACCTTGCGGGTCAGTTCCATGATGAATCCCATATATTTTTTTATTTTTTTGTAAAATATAATTGATTGACTTTGGGATCATTAATTAAGTACCTTTTGAAAATTTCCTGCTGTTCATAAGAAAGGTTACGTGGACTTGCAAGAGTTGACTATAATAACATATTATGCTCCTATGGAGCTACTCTTCAAGTAGACCCAAGTTGTACTTCACCTTACAGTTGATCTTCTGCTGATCCTTCGTCATTTTTTATTCATGGAGAAAATTATTTGAAAGATAATGAAAGGGTATCTTTGTAAAACAGAAATAGGATGTTGTGAACAACTAATAATAGGCCTTAACTGGTGAAGCATATTTTCTGAAGGATGCAACTAAAAGGTTGGAAATTTTATCTATTTACTAAGCTGAAGGTTCTACAAGCATACTTCCAACAATATTGATTTAGAGGCAATGAAGATTTCAAGTGTGAAAATGTTTTTTTTTTAATCCAATTCCTTTACATAAAAATTGTTTTCTTTTTCTGACAGATCAAAGCAAAAGTTACTTTGATGCAAATGGTTGGGGCAGATTGGTTGAAATCCACCAAGCGCGAAGATGATCTTGGCAGTCATCTAGATAGTATTTTTCAGGTTAATTTGATCTATAAATAAAAGGATAGTTGTTGACCGAAAACAATGAAAGAATTTAGAAGAAAGCATAGTTGATGACTGAATGAAATGAAGATTATATTATGCAGAATTATGCAGCACAAGGTCGACCAGAATTCTTCTTTATCATCAGTATACAGGCGAGTTTCAAATACTTTATCAACATTAAACTCATTAATCATCTTCAAGAAACACATTTATTTATTCTACTTGATGATGAATCAGGTTCCGAGTTCGACCACATATACACTGGCATTATTTTACATTCTAAAGACTCCACTGGAAGAAACACCACTGCTACATAACTTTGTTAACGGTGATAACACTATCAGGAATTCAAGATTTAAGCTCTACCCTAAATATATAAGGTCAGTAACAACTCAAATTTGAAAACTGAAGTGTTGACGCTTACATGATTTTTCATATTTCAGCATTATAATTTCTGTGTGATGTGTGTTGTTAGGGATCCTAGAAGAACAATGTAGTTAAAAGCGATAGGCGCATTTAGATGATATACCTTCTTATGGCTTGAATGAAGCAAAATACTAAAGTTCTAGGTGAAAAATCACTTATCATGATAACAAACTCCAGAACATTCAAAAGATAAAAAAAGAAAAAGAAAATCTATCTAATTATGCTAGAATATGGTATTCAAAGCTAATTAAAGTAAACTAATAGTTTACTGTAACAGATTTACGGCTTTCAACTTTTATCTATTAAAATACAAACTCTAATCTATCGCCTTTTAAAAGAAGCGCATTTTAATTGCATATTAAGCAATGAACATATTTTGCTCTTTGTGTGACCACTTAAGTGTACCAGGCAGATGTTTTTGACTACACTGAATAAGAAATTATTTTTATGGGAAAAACTACTAGGAGTTATAACTGTTGAAAAAACACAATTTTAATTTTCTGATTATATTGATTATGAATTAGTTTGTATTAACTTTTTATAAATTTTCAGCTTGGAATTGATGTTGAATCATCTACGGTGGCAAGAGGGGTGATCAATCTTAGAGTGAATTACACTGATTGTATTCCAACTATGTAAATTATAACAATTTAATATTTCAAATATTATTTTAGTTATAATATAAAAGTTGAGATAACTTTATGTTACAAATAATTTTTAAAATATTAAGTTGTTATGATTTACATAGCTGGGTACTGTCGGTCTAATTCATCCTCAATCTTGTTCTTAAATACCTCAATAATTTGGTAATAGAAATGGCATTATTGATAAAGGTAAAAAGAAAATTCAATATTAAAAATTTATAAAAAAAAATACTACATTATCATCAAATTAATTATATTTTTAATTTTTATATTAATGACTTTTAATTTTATATTAATTATATTAATAAATATATTTATTTGATTAAGTATAATTAATAATATTAATTTACTGTATAATTTATATTAATATACATATTTAATTAAATAGTTAATTATATTAACTATGCTTACATATCAATTAATTTTAGATATATAAATCAATAAATAATATTATTTATAATTTTGTTTAAATTATTGTTAAATAATATATATAGGACCCACAATAATTTTTTAATCACTTAGAAATCTTCTCTTTTATTTCTAATGTTGCAAGCTTGTAAAATTAGAGATGGTAGCTCTACTTATGTAATTGCTCTAGAAAGTGTCACGTAGGATTTTGCAATTTTGGTTGAAAGTCGATAATTATGCTCATGCTCATGGTCACTAAACTTTATTTTTATTGCAGCAAAATCACAACTTTTTTCATAAAAAAAAAATCATTTAACTATATTATCGTTTTATTAAAGTCACTAAAAGCTAATTTCTGGTGACACGTCAGATTTCCAGTGACATGTCAGCTATCATGTCAGCTTTTCGATTACCTAAATTGTAAAACTAGCCAAAAGTGACTATTGTGAAATGAAAATATAGTTGAGTAATTTTATTTGGGCGAAAAAAAGTTTTATAATTTTACTATAATAAAAGCAAAGTTCGGTGATCATAGATGAAATTAATCCTTATTAATTTTTGTAGGGTGAAAATGAAGAGGAGCTCCCATTATTTGGATGTATCAAAATCTGTACTGGCAGAATCCATTTGATGAGTGGATCAATTCAAGGCAAAAATGGGGAAGAAGATGTCATCTTTCCATTCAATCAAAATGCCATATGATTCCTTGCTAGGGTAACTTATTTTGTCACTGTTTTTTTTTTTAATTATAACCTATTCATTTTTTCCTTTTTCATTTTTTAATTACATTTTAGGATAAATGAAAAAGGAAAATGAGATTATTTTTTGTAATGGAGAAAGTATTAATGTTTTGTGTCTATCAAGTTTTGATAGGACTATAAAAATATAATTAAATCTCATACAATTGTTTATTGTTGGACTAGGATGAAGCAATTCAAGTAAATTCATCTGATTTTCCCTTTTTTTGGGGGTATTTTTGCAATAAAAAAAATCGAACATTATATCTAAATAGATAAAATATTAAAGATGAAATAAAAAAAATCAATATAATATACATAATGAATAATATGAATGTTAGGAGAATAACAACAATAAAAGGAGAATTGTTAATTCAATATTCAAAAATAAGATAAATGGAAAATGATCTGAGTCATGTATTCCACACAGTTTTCTTAAGACAAATTCGCCTCTTACACTGGTGTTTAGGATAACTGGCGTTTGTCTCTCAGAATACAACAGATTCCAAGTAGTTGTTAAATTCACAATACCTACTTACAGTGAATTATTAACTTGTCACACTCTCTATCACTTGAAAAGAAGAAAAAAAAGAAAGAAAGAACCTCTTCAACAAAAATCAAAGTAAACTCTCAAAATCTCTTCTTTTTTCAAGCCAAAACCGCCTATTTATACTAGATGAAATTCTTTTTTCAAGCCAAAACCACCTATTTATACTAGATGGAAGAGACATGAGATTAATTGTGATTAATTTCCTTTAAAAGCTGCCAATAATGCCTTTGTAACTATCAAATAATGGTGAAATTAATATTTGAAACATCATAAATTGAAATTCCAAAAGACAAAAAGCTCAACACACCATTCTGGAACACAATCCACACGGGAGTGTGGATTTGCCTTGCACACACTGCAAGCACAATGACACAGGCGTGTGTGATCCACACAGGTGTGTCAGTGGCCTAGTCGTGTGGATCCACACGGGAGTGTAGAATCCACACGACTGTGGGGATCCATATGAGCGTGGCAGACTGCTTGGACTTGTTCAGGACCATGAGATTTTGGGTCAACATTCATGTACGCAGGTTGCACACCTACGCATTTGCCTATCCCGAACCATGGATTTGCACCCCCCTGTGCCTGAACACGCGAGAGAGAGCCTTTCATTTTACTTTTTTTACTCATGTAAGAATGCATCTCTATATATAAATATAAGTCCAACTTCAATTTTTAATGATATGAGACAAACTCCCATACATTCACTTTTCAATTTAATCTCCTTACCAAGGAGCTTACTTTGAGCTTCAATTTCTATTCACACATTCTCCATTTTGAGTATATGAATACATTAATTCATAGTTCTCATGTCAAAGAACATATATCCGGGTCTTTCTCTCAAAACTGAGTTGTGGGACCCACCCAAATTATCCTCTCAAAATGGCTCATAATCATAATTTTTCCAACAATCCTCCACATGAATAAAACTAGGCAAAAAAGTAAGACAAATAAAGCTTTACTACGTGATAGAGTTTGACAATTGAAACCTACATAGGATAGGTAGGAGTTACCCTTTGAACCTTCCCTTATAAAAGTATATTTAATTTACCCACTGTCTAGTTGACATGATGTTATTAAACTGTTTAGTTTTCTCGAGTAAATATGATACACTCCACACATGAATCTTTCTTGATAAAATTCAGTTCTCATTGTTATGTTCATTTTAGCCCTGAACATCTACCTGGTTCTGCGAGAGTTTTTAGAGAATTGAATTTTAATATCTTCTCATTTGAAGCGGCCCCACTTCACTCCCACATAGGTGATACCTTACACAAATGTATCATTAAAAGCATAGCTTAACCTCATTTCCATATTCACTTGGTATATCCCCCACAATGATCTTTTCACGTCTTTACAATTAGGTTGTCCCATTGAACCTAGATCCTGGGATCTCCAATCAACTAGGTTGGGTTTTCCTTTATATTGACTTAATATACTCTTACGGGTTTAAGTCTCATTCCTCTTAATGATTTATCAACTTACTCTCGGTTTAACCCTTTGGTTAGTGGATCCGTAATGTTATCCTTTGATTTTACATAATCAGCAGCGATAATCTCTATTGAGAGCAGTTGCCTAATAGTATTATGTCTACAATGAATATATCTAGACTTACCATTATACATGTTACTCTGTGTCATTCTAATTGCATATTGACTATCACAATGTATGCATATTGGTGGCACGAGACTTTCCTATTTCGGAATATCTTCTAAGAAATGGTGTAGCTATTCAGCTTCTTCAACACATTTGTCTAATGTAATAAACTCAGATTCTATCGTGAATCTGGTTATAACAGTTTGTTTAGAAGATTTTCAAGCCACAGCTGCACCAGCTAGTATAAATACATAACCATTACTGGATTTTGAATCTTTTATATCAGAAATCTAATTAGTATCACTGTAACCTTCTAGTACAGCTAAATATCTAATATAATGTAATCCATAATTACGAGTATACCGTAAGTACCTAAGTACTCTTACAATTCTAGTATAATGCAGTCCAAAAGCTTGTTTTAAGAGTCATTAGAAAAAAAAAAAAT
Organism: Balakata baccata; assembly: GCA_949630135.1. Lineage (NCBI taxonomy): Eukaryota > Viridiplantae > Streptophyta > Magnoliopsida > Malpighiales > Euphorbiaceae > Balakata > Balakata baccata. The sequence goes on from CATIWF010098252.1 coordinate 18,577, forward strand.
GCCTAACAATTTGAAAGCTTTCTTTCTCTTACTAGTCATCGTGCTTGTCATCTTCTCAAAGATGCTGCTAGATATTTAGTGGAGGCATACGAGAAAAATGGTGAGTATTCACAGTCTGGTTTTCAATTTAGAAATTTATGGTTTTTATATATATGTGAGTAATATGCTTTTTTTTATTATTATTATTATTAAGATTTCTTTATCTTTACCCAAATATGATAAGAAATATTAGAGCCTGTACCACATTATAGTTCGGAAAAGCGGTTTTTTGAAAAAAATAATTTATTTTTTTAATTCTAAAAACTTTTTTTTTTTGATAAAACAGGTAAATAATATTTTTTTTATAAAGGAATTTGAAAAAAAACAGTTTATAAAATATTATAAAAATCAATAAATTAAATAAAAAATTCAAAACCTGTTTTTTTTTAACTTAGCAGCAATTCCAAGTGTAGTAATTAATTGATAGCTAATTAATATTGATATTTGGTAAAACTAATTAAACTACTATTTTTAGAATATAAAATTATCAATAATAATATAATTTATATCATTTTAAGTATATATATTTTTATATGAAGTATAAATAAATAAAATAATTATTTCATATAATCATATACTATAATTAAGACAATAAAAAAATAAATTTTAATTAATTATAAATAAAAATTTTAAAATTATATATGTACATTTATAAATAAATTTAATATATTAATTAACATAAAAAATAATTAGAAATATATTATATATTTTTTAATATGCATCCTATTATAGGATGAACATATAAATGGAAATCTGAATTCATTTTGGTTTTTATCATATGAGATCATTGATGCCATGTATACTCCTGTTCCTATTGAGCCAATGTGTATTTTTGTCCCTAAACAATATCAGACTCAGAAGGATGCCACAACTGATACCGAGCCTCACAATTAATAATTCCACTTCATATATATATATACTGCGATAATTTTATATAAAAATACCAAATTTATTTGCTGCTTGCTTTGAATAATAGTATAATAGTAGCGGTTCAAACATGTAACACGTGAGAGTTATGAAATAATGATAATTTTATATAAAAAAACCAAATTTTTTTGCTGCTTCGAATAATAGTATAATAGTAGCGGTTCAAACATGTAACACGTGAGAATTATGAAATAATGTTTATATAATTTCTATTTATATTAATTTCGTACATTTTTTTTCTTTCCTTTTAATATTAGTAATTTATTTTTTTATATATAAAAATATAGTTACCTAATTATAATATAATTGAATTTTTAATTAATAAAATATTAATATTATTTACTAATAATTAAATTATTAAATGACAATTAACCTAAATTAATAAATTATTAATACTATTTACTAATAATTAAATAACAAAATTAATGAAATTAGCAAATATAATTAAGTTAGCTTTTTGTTAATTTTGTCGGCCTTCCACTTTCACTTTCATGATTATCTTTTACTTGTTTTGCACCAAGACTTAATTGCCCCATTTTACACGAATTGAATGAGTTAATAACTACTATTTATTTTTTTTATGAGCAATTTTATAACTACAATTTAATTTAGATACAGTTGGTATTGAGAAATTTTAAAATTTATTAATTTTAAAAATTTCATTGTTTGATTTGGTTATAAAATTTATGGATTGATGATGTAATTTTTCTTATATTCATGTTTGGTTTAATGACCACAATATATGGATTTAACAATAAATTTCTAAATTTAACCTTTATTAAATATTAATAATTTATTATTATTAAGCATATACAATCAATTCAACTATATATTTAAAAATTAAAAAAATAAAATTAATTATTTGAAGAGTAGGAAAATAAAAAAATAAAGTTAATAATACTCTCTCATAATAAAATATTTTTTATTAATAATTTAATGCATATTATACATAACAATAATAATAAAGTAATTAGTTAGAAAAATGATTTTTGCTTTTTTTATGATTAATGATAGTGTTGGAATATTATAAATTTATTATGGATAATCTTGGAATAAAAAAACATGGCAAAATCCCTCTTTGATGAAAAAAATGGTGGATTTTGTACTTTTCCAATTAGGAGCTAGAAAATAAAATCCATAAGAAATAAAATATTTTGATGGATGAGAAATTCATGGATTTTGACAATTTTTAAGTAGTCAAATAATATATTTAGCCTAAATCCATAAATTGTTCAAAATCTCTAATTTAAAATTTATATATATAACAAATCAAATTAAAAACTAGTTTATGCATTTTTTTTGCTAAATCTGTATATTAATATATAAGGGAATTGTGAAAAATAATTTAAAGTTATATTAATATATAATCTAAATCTATTAAGACTATATTTGGATTGATAAATTTTAAATTAGAGATTTTAAATAATTTATAGATTCAAGCCAAATATATCGTTTGACTACTTAAAATATATATATATATATATATACACACCACATTTCCCAGTCTTAGCTTTGGCTTTGACTGCAGTTTTTGTGATTGTATTTTTCACCCATGGAATCCCCTGATCAATACTTTATTATTGCTATAATATATGTCAAGCTAAAAAAATTTAATATCTTGATAAAAAAACAAAATGATATATAATTGAAAATTCAGTAAACTTATTATCCTATCTTATCTTACATCAATTTGTTTTAAGAACATTACCAACAATTTTTCTATTTTTCTTTTTATTTAAATTTAAAAATTTTTATATTTTTCAACCGCTTCTTTATTTTTTTTCTTACTTATTTCACTTTTTAAAATTTATATTCTTCGTTTTGAGATTTAAGAGCTACTGGGAGCTTTTGAATAATATTTTATTATTTCTCTTTCTTTTTTTTTTCTCTTTCTTTCCTTCTTTTTTATGTCTTACTCTCTCTCTCTTTATTTTTTTAGATATTTTTATTAATTAAAAAAATTAAAATAGGAAATAAGATAAGAAATATTATTAGAATGCACATAATTTTCAAAACAAATTAAAATATAAAATGAATCTTTTTATAATGAATATTGTTGGGAATGCTTTAAATGTATTAAAATATTTATATTTTAATATAATTAAATTGAGCAATTCAATAAGATGAATTGATAAAGTATAAATATTTTTATATGCATTGAATAAAGGTTAGTACAAAAATTATAGAAATAAGAAGCATTTTGATAAAGTATAAATATTTTAATACATATATTAAATAAGAGTTAGTAAACAAGTAGCATTTTTTTTTTTTAAAATTTTAAATGATTTTGAAACTTCCTATTCAATACAACTTAGTCAAAACAGAAGATAAGAATAATTGTTGTTAGGCTTGATTATTTTCCACAATTTATTATATATTAATATAAAAATTTAGGAAAAATATATAAATTAGCTTTTATAGTATCTCACATATGGCTCTTTAAAATAAAGAGTATTTTCTATATAATTTTAAAAAAATTTTAAATTTAAAGAATAAAAAAAATTATACAAGTCCAAATTTATAAAGTAATCAATTTATTCTACATTTTATAAAAAGACTCTTCGATAGATTTTCTATTTTAAAAATTTAAAGTAGAGAATAAGAGTGATTATTTAAGATATAAGAACCAAATTCACTTAAACATTAATTTTTAAATTTTTATTCCCTCTTTTTCCCATGAAAATAGGATTTAATTAAAATCAAATAGTTGTTACATGAAAAAAGAGAACATTTTTTTCAATAAACAAAGCCCAAAAATGGTAAATATGAATAAATATCTTTCATAGAAATTTTGAATGTTTTAATGACATATAGAATAATGAGTAAAGTTTAACTTTTTAAATATAAAGAGTTAAATTTACTATTTATTCTAAATTTAAAGAATATATATAATATTTTTTTAAATAAAATGACTCTTTAAAATAAAAAATTTGGACGGAAATAAAAATTTTATGAGAGATGCACTTAATTTAGCTAGTTCAAATTTTATATATACCACATGTCTTAGTCTTGGCTTTGGGTCAATTAGTACAATAAGTCAAGCTAAAAAAAAAAATTAAAATCTTGATCGAAAAAGGAAAACATCATATAACTGAAATTTTTAAATATTTGACACCTACTATGCAGTGCAACTTAGTCAACACGAAAGACAAGAACTGACAAATAATTAATGTTGCTTATAAAAAAAAAATTAATGTTGGACTTCCATACCAAAATAAGAAAAATAATAATTCATGTTGGAGTTGGATTATTTTTCACAACTTATTACTCTCTTCATTTCAAATTAGTTATTTTTTTAAAATAAAAAATCCAATTAACTCATTTTTATATACGTAATGCAACATTAATTTTTTTTATTTTATTTTTATGTTAATATTAGTTATATTAATTAGTTTTATAAAATTTTAAAACTTTTTCTAATTTTAAAGAGATATAATTTAGTTATATTAAACTAATTAAATACTTTTTTTAACTTAAGTGCAACACCGAACCAAAAAAAAAATACAATTAGTTTAGAACAGAGGACCTATATTTTAGAAAAATATATAAACTATTCCTTCCATTTTATTCTCTTATTTGTCTGGTAACAAAAATTTATTTCATTCTAATTGATATTTTAAATCAAATTAACAATAAAAAGACAAAATTTTCTAACTTTATTCCTGTTTTGGAGTAAATCTTCTATATTAATGAAAGACTTTTCAACTTTACCAATTTTTTCTATTATTGAATTAATTACATATTCATTACTTTTAGTTTTTCCAAAAATAATAATATAATTATTTTATATCTAGAATTATATATATTAAATGACTATTAATTTCTGCGAAAAAACTATAAACAATAGATAGAACATTTCATTTTAAATGTGATTTTAAGTAATTTTACTAGGATTAAGAAATTATTAATTAACTTTAAATTCATGAAAAAAATGAGTGATTGAGATTAAATTATCTAAAAGACTCAAAATTTTTAGAAAAGTTAGAATAAAAAAATGCATAGTTATTTAGTTTAAGCTTATAATAAACGACTTTAGAATTCTATACAATATTAAAGGCAAAATTGAAAATAAATTTTAATTTGATTACTTGAAATTATATATATTCCACAAGTCTTAATCTTGGCTTTGGCTCATTGGTACTAATTGATTAGTTCCACGATTAATCATTCATTCATTTCATCTCCTGCCTATAAATATAAACAAATTGGAGTAGTTTTTCCCTATCTATATGCAAAAGTTTGTTTTAAGAGTCATTGGAAAAAAAATTGCGTAACAATTTGAAAGCTTTCTTTCTTTTATAGGGTGTTTGGAATTGCTGTTGAAAGTTTTGAATTTTTTTATTTAATTAATTGATTTTTTTAATTTTTTATAAATTTTTTTTAAATATGTTTTTGAAAAAACATCTATTTACCTGCTTCTAAAAGCAGTTCTCAAAATAAAATAAAAAAGTTAAAAATACAAAAAAAAATTTCCGAAAAACATTTTTTCCAAATATAATAATAAACAGGATCTTACTAGTCATCATGATTGTCATCTCTCAGAGATGGTACCTGCTAGATATTTAGTGGAGGCAAACAAGAAAAATGGTGAGTAGTCAAGGTCTGGTTTTCAATTTAGAGATTTATGGTTTATATGTATAGGAGTAATATGCTTTTTTTTTTTTTTTGTATTTCTTTATCTTTGCCCAAATATGACAAGTAATCTAAGGGCTTGTTTGGCTTTACAATTGGCAAAAGCAATTTTTGGAAAAAATTATATTTTTTTGAGCTTTGAAAACAACTTTTGGAGAAAAATAGGTGAATAAATATTTTTTTCAAAAATAGATTTAAAAAAATAATTTATAAAAAATTATAAAAATCTGTCAATTAAATAAAATATTCAAAATCTACTTTTTGAAACCAATGACAATCCTAAACACCCGCTTAGAATAAGATTTTAACAAGTTTATTTATTAATGAATAGTTAATAATTCATCCATTCTATTCTAAGTATCATTTAAGGTAGTATGGCAAAGAATAATAATACTATTTAATAGGCATAATTATATGTATAAAATAACTATATTACTTTCTTTTAGAAAAGCTAAAAATAGTAATGAATTATAATTATTTCATTAAAATTCATTTCTCCAAAATTAAGACATGAGTAAAGTTAAAAAGAAAAAATTTATTATTTATTAGTAATTTAATATGTCAATTAAAGTGAAACAAATTTAATTTTCTTAAAGGACAATTAAGTAGAACGGATGGAATATCAGTCTAACGGATGAACATATATAGAGAGATCTTAATCCATTTTGGTTTTTATCAGATGAGATCATTGATGCCATGGTTCCTCCTCCTCCTCCTTCTCCTTTTCCACGTGACTATCGACAAGCAACATGCCCTTTTTGTCCCTAAACAATATCAGACTCAGAAGGATGTCACAACAGATATATATATATATATATATATATATATATATATATATATATATATATATATATATATATATATATATATATATATATATATTTCTTCATGGTTTTACCAGTGTAATGGATGTTCTATTTCTATTATGCTTTTTTCAAAAATAAATTTAATGTCAGGTATCTTTATATATAGTATATGCTAATTAAATAGAGAAATTTTTCAAAAATGTCAAAAAAAAAACTCCTAAAATATTATGATAATACATCTATTTAAATTTTTTTCAAAACTATCAAAAGCGTATGAAAATATTACAAAAATACTCACACTCAAAAAGTTATCACAAAATATACCAAAAAGTGTACTGTATGACATCATATTTTCACAACTAGGAGACTCTTAGTAGCAAAGTAAGAAGAAGACTAGGGGAGTTACAAAATGCAAAAAATTGCAGAATACTATTGACGACCATAATACTATAGAGTTCGATGATAAGGGAAATTGCGTAGGACTAAATGTCTCGTCATTTAGTTCCTATGTTAGGGTGGTAGCACGTACTCAAGTAAAAATTACTATCAAAGACTCGAATCATATTGATAAGGGTCTTAATGATATGATGTGGGATGATATCAGGGTTATTTATTATCTGTGAAAATTTTTAACAAACTTAAAATAAATACATATAATGTCTATGAAAATAATGAATCTTAAATTATTTTTTTGGCAGATATGGTTCAATGTTGAGGATACTATAAATAATAGGACTCATGTATTGAGAAGTGCAGGAAAGAAATGGAAAGACTTCAAATACCAATTGGTTAAAAATTAAATAATTGATAATCTCGAGCAGAAGACACCGATGGAGAAATATAGTTGTATCACTATTGAGGATTGGGAGGAGTTTCAATTGGTACATAAAACAGAAGAATATGATGTACTAATTAAAGTGAAATGCATTTTAAAGTTACAATTTTATCGATTTGATGTCAGTTCCTTATTTATGTATTTATTCAATCTAATGTTACTAGCTTCTTCATTTATTTATGTTTTTGTTAACAGCAAATGAGGGGAAAAAAAAGTCAAAATCATCCAAGAACAAGCATCCACATTACCTAGGTCGCACAGGTTACTCTGGTAAAAGGCCCATTTGGATAGCCGAGGATCCTATCGCTTCTTTCTCTTCATCATCATCAATGGTTTCCGATGTAACCTAAACATATGATATGAGTCTTGACTGGATTAGAGTTTGAACAAAGAAGACCGACGGAGGAAATTATACAATCCCAGTCGAAGAGACCAGAGAGGTTGCAGAAAAAGTTGTATGTATAACTTTTATTTATTTTGCTTGATGTCCAAATCTGATATATATAAATAAATATGTAATGAGGTTTGTAAATTTAATGCATGATGACATGAAATGGTTATATTACTATGCATGATATATGTTTTATGCTGAGAGAGGATATATGATACACATATAAATATTTGAGATTGGTTTTTGATATTTATATCGTGAATAGGAGGCGTTATGAGAGGAAGTAACTCAAGAAAAATGGGTACTAGCTAGGCATGATGACATATTGGCATGTGCAATTGGCAAACCTGAACATTTAGTCTCTGTTCGTAGTGTTGGCAATGTGGCGACCATTAGGTCATTTTTTGGTAAACAAGGACAAAAGAAACATCCACCTTCATCTTAGTAGAAGAAATCAAGGCTGATATGAGGGTCGAATTCGAGGCTAAAATGGCGGCTCAGCAAGAATTGTTTCAGTCCCAGCAAGCAATGTTACAAAAACAAATATCATTACTTCAAAGCATGCTTGTTATGTAGTAAGGGACTAGCAACCCCTCTCAATTTATCCCTGAGATAAAGGTGAAGACAGGTCCTTCATATGGTGTCTTTATGCCGAGTAGCTACCACTCTATTAACCCACAATTTCTAATAGGACAAATACAGGTAAAAATTTTGAATTTTATTATCACCACTTACACTTTTGTTTTCACATACAAAAACACTGATAACTACACTTTAAGAGTTGCTAATGTTATTTTTTCATGATTTTATAAGCATATACACCGTACCGCCTTGCTCTTAAAATTAAACTTGATATGGTGATTATGGCAAGGGTACGGTTTATCCATCCCCAAATGATTATTTGATTCACGGTGTACCATTATTGTCTGGTCACGTGAGGGTGTCTGTGGATTTCTCATTTCCTGAATACGAACAAGTATAGCTCCCCATTCCTACATATGAAGTTGAAACAGTAGGGCTAGCACATGGCAGTATTATTCAATGGCCACTAGATCTCATGCTCCTTGGAAAGACAACAATTCTTCTTTCATTTAATACTATAAACACCTATGGCTTAATTTTTATTTATGTTATAGTAATACTATAATATATTATTAATTAATAGGAAAATAAATCGCAACCATTAAAAAAGGCTCCATTGGATATATAAGGTAGTGGTTTATCAAAAGGATCAGCTACAATAAAACATTCAACTTTGGTTAGTGAGAAAATTTTGGCAACTTTGAGTGGCAATATTCTATACATACATGACTTTTTTGCCAGATTGAGAGCCAGATACATGTTCAAAATTTCTTCTTCGTCCACATTATTTCGGTTTCCACCAAATACTATACATGAAATAGTAATAGGAGTGGAAGATATCGCTCAACTCCTCTCCATAGATAAGCTTGGTATCTCGATCATTCGCATATTTATGATGTAAGATAAATCTATATTTTCTCATTCGTAAGACCGAACTGATGTAATCAAATGTAGTATTAACTTAGGTCGAATTTATGATTCGTGCATGCATGTATCTTCATAAATTATACATTCAGTCATCTACATTCATCAGTTTTCTTTATTCGTATGTGTTATCTTTGATAAATACACCTGAGACTAAGAAGGTATAGAATTATATAGTATAGAAAGATAAAAAATTTATCCTACTGCCTTACATTCAAAAGTAAGATAAAATTTAAATTCATCTTTTTTTGCATAACTTTTTATTCTGACATTCTTTATCCATTAAAATATATTTTTTATATCTATAGTATACATTGGATGCTGATCGTCTTCTGTTGTGAATCGTCGAAGATATTTTTCATTGATTCTCTAGGCAAGGCTGATAGAGTCATACATGTGAAAAAACTCATTGCCATGTAAATTATATATATAATTCAATTTTTAATATATCTAGTGCATGTTTTTATATAAACTTGTTTTTCTATGGTATATAAATTGTATCATGTACAAGGTGAGAAAAGTTTAAACAACACACTGAGTTAGAATATCATTATGTTATTTATCATTATTTCTATTTTCTAGTTAAATTAAAGTACTTTTTTTTAATTTAGTTAAATGATACTTTATTTCTTTTTCTAAAATGTCCAAAACAAATTGGGAATATTGAATGTGGATACTACACTATGAGATACATGTATGAAATTTTGACTCAGTATAGTATGGAGGATATATTGCATAAGGTATGCAAATTAATTTATTTTACAAATGATACCTAACTATTGCAATTATTATCATGTTTTTTGATTTGCCTTTAATTTCTTTGTAGGTTTTCAATATTGGATCATATACTCAAGAGAATATAGATGAAATTCGACAAATATGGTCTGATTTTTTTTTAAGTGATTGTATATAAATTTTTAATCTCTTAGATGGTGGATATTAAATGTTGATGATTTATGAATTATGTGTGTATATATATGAATATTATTGAGTATAGATTTATATAAATTGAGTATTTATGGATTGTTATGGATATTGTACAATATTATCCAATTTTTAATGAAATATGTAGACGAATGTTATTAATTTTAGACAATGTTGAATAGTTAGGAATATAAATAGATGGCTGCTATGGTGTGCTTGTGTCTATTTGAGGCAACTAGTTAATTACATGTTTTACAGAATTTTGTATATATAAATAAATGAGGAAAAAATTAAAAATTTTTTTTTTTTTTGGCTATTGTTACAAAAGCCAAGTGCAAACAATTGATATTTTGTGGCTGATGTTACAAAAGCTAGATGCAAATGATATATCTTTTGTAGCTGTTGTTACAAACACCATATGCAAATAATATATTTTTTGTGGTAGTTGTAATATAACGAACGTCAAACGCAAATAATATATTTTTTGTAGCTGTTGTAATGTAACGAACGTCAAACGCAAATGATATATCTTTTATTACTATTATCAACAACCACAAAAAATCAATTCATTATTTACAACTATTTCATTTGTGGCTTTCCTTATGCCAAGCGCAAAAGATGAAAAATAGCAACCATAAAATACCATTTTCTGTACTACGGACCCTCAAAATTAACATTCGTAAAGCTTTTTGACGCTTTAGACTGACACTTCATTTTAAATGTCCCGGATGACTTCAGTTTTTCTTTAAAGTTTAGAGAGTGGATTTTGGAAATTTTTTCATGGACTAGAATTTCTATCATGGTCAATGGTAATACAAACGACTAGTTCTCTTGTTTGAGGGGTGTTCAACAAGGTGAGCTGTTGTCACCAATTCTTTTTTGTCTAGCAGAGGACTACTTGAGTAAGTAGTTGAATAATTTAATCATAAGAGGAGACATTGAGCCTATGGTTTACTCAAGGGGAGTCTCTTTCCCTTCTCACTTTCTTTTTGCGGACGATGTTTTGATCTTTGCTAAGGCAACTGTAAAAAATGTTGACATATTAGCCCATTTTATTAAAGCCTATAGTGAAATGTCAGGACGTGTTAGTTGGCCAAAGTTCAATATTTATTTTGGTAAGACTATAGTTGAGATTTACAAATATTTACAAATGGCCAAAAAATCTTATGGACCAATTAGAGAGGAGTATGAGGAATTTTTTATGGACAGGAAATAATATTGAGATTAAAAAGACTATAGTTGTCCCGTGGAAATTATGCTGTATGCCGAAAAAGTATGGTGGGCTTAGCATTAAGAGGTTGGAGGACTTGAATTATGCTTTGTTGGGTAAACTTTCTTGGTCATTATTAGCTGATGGCAAATGCTCTTTAAGACTTTTAAAATCACGGTTCTTAAGTGATGAAAGTGTCCCGATATCCACTCCTTTCTATTCGACAATCCGGAATTTTTTTCTTGAGATGAGGAAATCAATAAAATGGTTAATAGGCCAGCAGTCTAATTTGTTTTTTTGACTGACGAATGGGTGTAGCCTTCATTAGCTGAGCAGTTACATTCTTCAAAGCGGCTGCTAATGGTTTCTTCAACTAAGGTATCGGATTTTTATGTTAATGGCCATTGGACTCTACTAGACATCATCCCTGTGGTAATGAAAAATGAAATTCAGCTTATTCTACCTTTGAATGAGGATGAGGACTCTTGTGTTTGGATTCACGCTGCAGATGGGCAATATTCAGTGAAGAAAATGATCAACCATTTAGCAGGTATCGAAAATCTTCCTATTGACAGGTTATATATTTTTTATTGGAAAGAGTTCTTGCCTCCCTCAAGATCTTTATTAGTATGGCGTGCTTGTAAAGGCTATTTGCCACCACAAGACAAAAGTTGATGAATCGAGGGGTACAAATGGCATCGGGGTGCAGCTTGTATTTTTCTGATGTTGAAATGATGGAGCGCAATTTTGTAACTTGCCCTTTCACTCGTGAAATTTGGCAAGCAATATCAAATTTTTTAACGACAATTTTTTAGAGTTGGTGCAGGATGCTTCTCGGAATGGATTTAGCACTCAGTTACGCATTTTTTGGAGTTCAGCTATTGTGAATGCAATTTGGTTGGTGTGGAATACTCGTAACAAAGCAATCTTTGAAGGAGAACTGAAGAATATCTAAAGGTGCTGGTGAAGGCCATAGCTCAACACGCCATAGCACAGCACACATTTTGTTAGCTTTTACATGCATGGTTCTGTTAGCTTTGTAAGATGTGGTTGTTAGATTTCCTGTGATATTCTGTTCATAAGATTGAATGAAAGCTATTGTTCATTCTCATTTTTCTCTCAATATTGAAGTCTAACAAGAACAAACCAACATTTTGAGAACACTTCGAACGCTATGGAAAATGGTTAAAGAAGCAGATTTTTACAAGCATGGTTCCATGTTTAGTTCAATAGATGAATTGGCGATTTTGAAAAAATTGGGAGTTCAGGTCAGGCCATCTAAAGTGCCAACAATTTTATCTATTGTCTGGCGTCCTCCTCCTTCAAATTGGGTAAAGGTTAACACTGGTAGATCAGCTTTGGGAGCTCCAGGCACGGCGGGAGTCGGGAGGAATTTTTAGAAATACTAGAGGATTTGTATATGGGGCTTTTGCCATTCACTTGAAGATGAAAATGGATGGAATAATATTTGGCTCGAGTGCGACTCAAATTATGTTGTGGATATTCTCAAGCATAGAAAGCAAGGTGTTTAAAGCTACAATGGTCCAATTGTTTGAAGATATGTCCAATATGCAGATAGTTTGTTCTCATATATACAGGAAAGGAAACAAGGTGGCAGATCAATTACTTGCTAAATTCGGAGCATCCACGGCTTCTACTCATTGGTGGACAACGGGATCACAATTTTGTTTGACTTCTATCTATGTAGATTTGCAAAGATTGGAAAATTTCTGTTTTATTTAATCCTAGGACTTAGGATTGGAACTTATGATATGTACTCTTTTCTTTTTACTAATTTTTTATTAACATACTTTACTCGTATTAATAGATATTGGATTCGTCATTAATTTTTATTTACGGTCATTTTACTCATCTCCAAATTACTAATTTGTATATTATTAAGAGTTATATATAAAATATAGGCAATGAGAATTTTACAGTCATTTTGTTTGTCCATTTTATTTCAACTTTTTTTAAATCCTAGAGAGTGAGATTTGATAGAAACCTCAATTCATAATTATGCTTCCACCCAAAAGAGCAAAATGGAAAAGAAAAAAGGAAGAGATAAATGCTTGGAATCTCTATGTACTTTGGTTATTTCATTCTTTTACTTTTAAAAGCTCATTTTTCTTTATAGTCAAGCAATTCTGATTGTATATCACCAATACTGTCACATCCAGCGGATAAAAATAACGTATACTTTATCCACCATCAAATTCAGGATCTAACAACACATTTAGATCATGATAATTTATTTAAATAATTATTATAAAGTAACAAAAAGACATATTAGTATAGTTAATATGATAAAAAATAAAGAACAAATTGCATAATTTTTAACATGTGGGGGTAGTAGTATAATATGAATATGACTAATTTGTATATTATTAACAATCAAATATAAAATAGAAGTAATAAATATTTTACGGTTATTTTGCTTGTTCTTCTTTATTTTCAATCGTCTATATGCGATGCACATAATTTTTAATAATTGAACTTATTATTAAATAATAATAATATTGTCCAGCAAATTAATTTTAATTACTTTTAATTATTATGTAATTAGGTCACATTTATTTTAAATATTAATGATAGTTAATTATATTTGATTCTTATGTAATATTATATTATGCAGGTAAATTTTAAAAATTTAGCTCGTTAAGTATATAATTAGAATAAATTAATTATTGAACTATATAAAAATTATTAATAAATTATTAATAAATTATAACTTTTCAAATAACTTATAAAAATTGTACTCATTATTTTGAAATTTATCAAATACATTACATACATGGTTGTAATTTAGTTTAAATTTACCATTATATAAATTTATTATGTCAGTAAAACCATTATTTTGGTACTTTAAATGACAATATACTATCATTATTTTTTTACTGTATCTTCTTAATATTTTTATTAAATTACTTTTTTTTTCTTTTTAATATTAGTTATATATTTTTTTACATAAAATATAGTTACCTAATCCTAAAATTCCTTACCTTAATATTATATTTTATTATATTCTTATTTATTATATTTTCATTAATTATTAATATTATTTTTTAATAATTTAATATTATTTAAAATTTAAAATCAATTTTATATTATTTATAACTTAACCCTTTTAATTTTATGAAAAATCAAATATAATATATATTATTTTAATTCCTTTGGCCATTGCATTTAAAAAAATGTATTTTGAACAATTTTTTTTAATTTTAAAGTTATTTTTAGAGAAAAATAGGTAAATAAATATTTATTATATTTATTTTTTTTACATATAGAATATAGTTATTTAGTCCTAATAGAGTTGGATTTCTAATTAATGAATTATTAATATTATTCACTAATAACTTAAATTATTAAATTACAAAATTAGTAAAATTAACTAATATAATCAAATTGGCTTTTCGATAAATTTATCTGTCTCCTCATTCTCACTTTTACATATAGTATGATTTATTATATTTTTGAGCCAAAACAGATGATAAAAAAACATTATGGACGTACCAATCTATTTGAGATTACTGGGTGCTTTCTTGATTCTTGACTATATATATTAAGATTTATTCCCTTAAAAGATATTAAAAATTTGCTCCTTTACACTTTCTAATATAGAATTTTGGCTCCGCTATTGTAGGTATACATCTATAAATAAATTTCTACCCAGTGACATTGGTGTAAAAATATTTTTTTGAGTTTAAATTTCCGTTAACTAAACTTATTAAACCTTGATTAAATAATATAAAATGGAAAAGTTGATTAAACTACTTGATTGCATTGGGAAAAAAGAATTTTATGATTATATAAATAATTTCAATAATTAGAACTTTTTTTAATATTTATTGATTCTATATTTAAAAGAATATCTTCCTTATCAATAATTTCTAATAAATAAAATTTAAAATATATCAACAGATTTTGACTAGAATAAATTTTATCTAATAATAATCCATTCATAGGAAAACAAAAAAGATGAATTATTTATATTTATATTTTGATGGGATTGCCCTCAAGTATTTAAGTTTGAATTACCATGTTCTAATGTTTATGTCAAAAAAAAATGAATAATTTTTTGGGCCTAAACTTATTAATATTGTTCTTCATTACTCTTGAGCATTCAGCTTCTACTTTTCTTTTTTCATATTGAACTCA
>CATIWF010098265.1:0-166155 GCA_949630135.1 Balakata baccata
AGGCAACCCACACAGCCCAGGGACAATGTCCCCTTCTCCAAACAAAGTTTGAAGACCCACAAATACCCAAAATATTCAGCTTCCCCCTTCCTACTCTCCTCACACCCTTTTTATAACAGATTTCTATTGCTCTCAATCACCCAACAGCCCCTAAACCCTATCTTACGTGTCCCATTTACTAAAATCTAGAATATTCCTAATTTCTATCATTTCTCGATCAGAAACCTAATAAGAACGGATAAATATCACATGAAGAATCCCGGTCCTACAACAGCGGTTTTGCTACTAGATAAGAAACAGGTGGAAGTGAATCCACCAAAACAAAATTAACTGTATTGATGTACCTTGAATAATGCCTTAGAGAGAATATAGAAATTAGGATAAATTATTAAGACACCCCTGAAGTTTGGTTAAATACACTAATTAGTCCCTTCATTTTTGGAAATATATTATGAAATCCTTTAAGTTAGGTTTAATACACCATCTAGCCCTTTTGTTTATTTTTTCCATTAAAAACAAATAAAATGTCAAATTTTTCCTTCTCTTTTTGTCTTAAAAAATATCAAAAAAATACCAAAAAATTTTTATTGTCATCAATTTAATACTAAAATGTCAAATTTGTTCTTCTTTTTTTAAATGTATTTTTTTAAGTTAACTAAATGTCAAATTTATCAAAATATAAATAAGAGTATATTTAGTATTTTTTTAGTTGATTAACAGAATATTCCATTCAAAATTAACAGAGCATTTTTTTAGTATATTAAACCAAACCTGAAGAACTTTATAATGTATTTCCAACAATGAAGGGACTAACTATATTTAACCAAATCTCAAGGGTGTCCTAGTAAAAAATTATTTGTTAATATATGTACTATTACCAACAAAAAGAGTAGGATTTGAGATTTGTACTTACCAAATATATCAATTCCAAGTTGGGCATAGATTGGAGAGAAAAAACCATCAACAAAGTGAATAAACCACCATGTTATGTAAAAGGTAACAGCAATTGGGAATAGGATTACGCTGCAAATAAAAAAAATATATCTTGGAGTAAGAAGCACTCCTAGCCTAGCAGCATTAAAAACAACTTTAAAGAAATTCAATTATCACTATTACAAATTTGATCTCATTTGAGATAATATTCAAAAAGATGTGAATGAACAAGCAAGAAACAGGAAATCGCATTCCATATAAAAAATAGTACAAAATCATGAGGAAAAGAAATATATTTTTACAGAAATTGCACTTCCACACTTTTAACAGTATTCAAGATAAAGAGACCAAAATGGCAATAATATAAGAAAAATCGAGAGATGGGATGGAAAGATAAACAGCAATACAACCATGAATTAAAAAGAGAAAGATCGTGGATTGAGGCATATGTGACATTTAAATGAATATTAATAAAGTCAAAGCTTTATCCATAGAACATTTGTGCCATTTTGCAATTCACTAGGACTAGAAAAAGAAAAGACAATGATAAAGTAAATCTACATATCTAGATCTTTGCAAAGAGATTAGATGAAAACTATCTTCATCCTCAGCAACATTTACAATGATAATGATATATTAATAACTATATGAAACATCATACGAAGATACAGTTTATCTTATTGAATTCAAGCAAATGAAGGAAATAAAAGAATGAATTTCGCACCATCCAGTCATGAACTTTTTCGAAGCCCAGCTCCTTACAACTTTATAAAAAGTCTGCACAGTGCACAGGCAAAACGGTATACAGCAAATGTCAAATAACAAAGAGATAACAGGCATCCAAAAGCAGACAGATACATAAAATGATCAATGTAGGCACACAATAAACCGGATTCTGTAGGAATTTAAAACTTTCAGCACTATGATATTAGATAATACATTTTATAGTTTAGAGACGAGCAGAATTTTCCTTCAGCTATCTGAGAATAATGTTAAACAATTTTGAAGGTGTTATCCATCAATTTTCAAGTTATAGTAGCCACCACAAATTTACTGAATCAAATAATTCAACACTTCTATAATATCTCAATTTGAATCAAATACGTATATAGTCTAGAGGGCAAATAATTAATTGTAATCTTTAAATTAATTTAAGCACAAATAGTTAAAATGTTAAGTCAATTTCCCAAAAAGCTACTCGGTTAAATCGATTCCTCTAGGCATAAAGAGCAACTTATCGAATTTAAATCGTATTGAGCTCTAATCCGAAGTCAAAACGGCAGGATCAATCAGAATTTACAGACAAAACGCACCCCAAAATAAATAAAAAATAAACCCTAAAATAAATAAATCGGAAAAAAAAAAAGAAAAGAAAAGAAAAACTCAGAGCGAACAGATTTCACCACCTCGCGTCCGGAATGATGCGAAGATGAGGAAGAAGACGACGGTTTAGACGAGACATCATCGTTGATGGAGTCAGCAACGGGAAGAAGAAGTTCCCGATCTCTCTCTCGGTCCCTAGTCGCCATCACTATCGTAGATTTCTCATCGCCCATGACTTAAACGACGCCGTCGCCACCAATTGGAAACGCCCTGACAGTGGCGGCAGTGAAGACGCAGTATCCGGCGGGGCCACTGTGTGTCAGAGTGAAATACTAATTTTGCAGGCGGAGCAAAGGAGCTGTTTCCAAATGCAAAAATAAAATAAGGGAAGTGATGATATTTGAATTTGTTAAAGGAATAGGAGGGGATACCATCACCATGTGGGGGAGTTCAAGGAAATGGTTGTCTCTTGCACAAAAGCTTAAGTGCGATTTGGCAGTTGTTGACTTGACGAGCTGCCGTTAGGCGCCAGCGTGTCGATTCAACTGGGCACAGCTGTAATACCCCCAATGAAATTATACGAGACAATAAAGTACTATTTTGGATAAATTATCCATCCACTTATATAATTATACATATTTAATAGTTTTATTTTTATTTTTATTAATAAAAATAAAATAATTAAATACATATAAATATATAATTAAATTAGTTTATAAATAATATAGTAGATTCAGTCTATTTAGAGACGTCAAAACGGATTAGCGGGTTATATTTGTATCGTATCGACTTACTCGGATATCACTATTAGAGTCAATATGAACACAATCTATTTATTAATCAAGTTGACACCAACACGACAGGAAAATTAAACGGATCACAGAAACACGATACGTGTAATATATTTAACTTTTGAGTCATAAAATCCGATACGAACACGATACGATTATGCTTTTTTTGATTATTGGACATTACACAACTTGATCCAACACGACACGATTATGCTTTTTAGATTATTTGACACGAACCGACACAATAAGAGTATGTCTTTTTAGGCCATTTGATATTATATAACACGACACGAAAATGATATTTATATATTATTTTTTGTAAAATGACACTAATAAGCTTGATATTTCAGTAAATTTACATGTGTTATAAACGGGTTTGGTCGGATTGACACGATACGGAAAAATTAAATGTATTGTAATGAGTTCGCATGTCAATCTGTAACACGACATAATTTGAACCGTATCATAAACAAGTTGACCTATTCATAACACGAACTTGTATAAGTTTAATATTAACCCACTAAATTTACGTGTTTTGCGTGTTGGATTCAAGTATCATGACTCATTTTTACACCTCAATCTATCTAAGAATTTTTTTATTTTTTTGGGCAAAAAGTACAAATTAACTTTTAAACTATACACTATGAAGTAAAGTTACTCTTAATTTTGACTCAATGCAAATAAAATTTTGAACTTTAAAATTTATGCAATTAAAGTCCTTAAATATTGTTCCGTGAGTATTATTAAACCAATTTAATCTTATAAGTGGTGACTCGCCCTATAAAATATAATTTAGAAACTAATTTATACCGAATTTAGAATTAAAAAACTTAAGAGGGATAACTTGTTTCATGAGATATATTCTAATTTTCACCTTTGATCTTCTTTGTGAGATGAGGAGATTTTACTTTGCTCAAATTGACAAAAATGGAAATAAGTAATTTAAATAATTAAATTCACAGCTTATTGAAAGTTTAGAGATTTTATTTATTTATTTATTAAATTTTTTTATTCAATAAAAAACAAAATTAACGAGATTGATTCTTTCTTAAATTATTGCCAACTAGATTTGAATTATGAAAAAAGTTACTGATTAATTTTTTTTTACTTAATAATTAGTTTACTTATTTTGAAAAAATAATAATTATGTAGTCTTTTGTTATAATTATTAGATTATGGTTAAAGTAAATGTTTTTTTAATTAATTAATTAAATTTAGACATGAATGAAAACGTAGGCGAATGTAAGGTGGTCTGAAGATTGCATATTCAGCTTCGGCAGAAAAGGTTTAAAATTGCAAGAGACGGAATAACGCGGTGGCCGGTAGGGGACGAGAGTGGGAACAGGGAAGGAAAGGAAAGCGGCGGATGCATACAAAAAGGTAAGAGCTACGTGCCACTCTAAATAACTACCCATACGCAACCCCAAATTTCATAATTGGACCAGCCATTCTTCTATTGCCAAACGGAAGCTTCTCTTTCATTCCTCAGATAATAGTTTCTGTGCTACAAAATCCCACAATCATAGCTTTGATAAAAAGGGAAAGATGCTGGAAGGGAAAGCTGTGGTCAAAGAAACAGACATGCCAGTGAAGATGCAGATTCAAGCCATGTCATGTGCTTCTCAAGCCCTTGATATTTATGATGTTTCTGAATCTATCTCCATCGCTGCCCACATCAAGAAGGTCCTTTTTTTTCATTATTTGAAATTACTTTCATGCAATTGATTTAGGAACTTATCACCCTTTTAATCATATTTTCTTTGGATTCTGGGATATTTCACTTGCAGGAATTTGATAAGAGATATGGTGGGGGATGGCAATGCGTGGTAGGTTCAGACTTTGGTTCTTTCTTTACTCAAGCACAAGGAAGTTTCATCTATTTTGCACTCGAATCGCTCCATTTTCTCATCTTCAAGGGACCTTCATCTTAATTAAGTTTACCATTCTACTAGAGAGAGAGAAAAGGAGAGGGGCAGAAGCAGTATATATATGTTCAGGTGTTCTGTATCCTTCTTGTCTAGAAAGATGGTTAGATTCATACTTGTTATGTATATAAATCTGTTTCTGTTAGTGTGATAGTTCTTAGTTACCTTCCCTATTCAAATCAATTGCATTGAATATTCATGGAAGTGATTGAGGATGTTTAATCCACAGAATCAAAGAAACCAAAAAGAATGTATAAATGAATGAAAAAAATAAAATAAATCGTTATTCTACAGGTTCCTTGAATGTTAAGTAGCTGTCATTAATTACCAGCCGAAAATGAGCCGAATCCAAAATGATCTAACCGGTTTGCCAATGTTACCCGAAAGTTGCATTTGTAGCCAAGTTGCAGCAGGATGAAGCCGAAGCTACAGTTCACAATTGGCTAATTCCGTGACCTTGTTGAACCTTAATTTGTGCAAAGTAATTGCAGGTTCAATGGCTGCTTAGGAATTTCTGATTAGACACTTGATGTAATATGAGAGGACTGTGTGTCTTTTCCTTACTGTTGTGGCCTTATTATAACTGTGGCAGACCACCACAAGGAACTTATGGACAAGAAATCAGTATCGAAAGTCCTAGCTAGTTCAATTATTAAAACTCTTGATTTCTCCAGACAACACTGTTAATACGTTATCCAGATTGATTCATGACCTCACATCTATTACTCATATGTGTCTGATTGGAGAGGAGAGGCACCTAATCAAGAAAATATGGCATAATTTCCTGTTTTGGAGAATTACTTGATGTTGCTACTCCTTTCTTGACTATAAATTGCTTACAGAATTCAAGAGAAGCAGCCAAGAATTTCAACAATCAAAGCAGACAAATTTGACCTCAGTTAAGTTAACAAGACTCGTCAAGATCCAAAACTTTGTGTTACAAATCTAATTTTGAAGCATTGCTCAGCTTTTTCATTTTGTGTATAACTAGTCTCTCACTTACAGGAAACTGATTCTCTTACCTCTCAAACATCTATTATACAATCATAACATAAAGATCTAAAGCAGAAATCATGAGAACACCTCCCCTATCAACTCACTTACAAGCAACTTCTCCAAATCGTTCACAGCTTCTTCAACTTCATCCACCGCAAATCCATTCCTACAACCCAAATCCCATACTCCGCTTACTGCTCCTTTACATTTCATATCTCTGTCTAATATTGTATACAGACTATCAGCATGAAGCTTGTTGTGAGCAAGTTCATGGTGGATTCGAAGAGTTTCAACTCCGCTGCAAACTTCCTCCACCAACTGATCTATAGAGGGTTGAATTCTTGAGTTTCCCATATAAGATAATAGAAGATGTCTTGTTTGTGAATCTGGAAGGCTTCTCCGTTCGATATATTCCTTGGCGTAATCTAAAGAGAGTTTAATATCAGTCACTCCTTGATCATAGATTTCAGATGTTGAGTAGATCTTAGGATGACTCAAATTGATACGAAAAAGCTCCTCTGCAAGGTTTAGAAATGGTGGACTGCTCAAAATCAAATCTTTCAATAGGTTTTTGCTTTTTAAGCTTGTACTATCTTCTCTAATATCTGTCATTTCATCATCAGCTTCTTCGGAAGATCTAACATCCTTCGCAGAGTCAGAGCTGACCGTCGTAACTATGCACAGAGAACTCTGGCTATGGCCGCAATGATCTGTAAAGCGAAAAAAGAAAAGTTATGTTGAGAGTGCTTCCATTTTCAATGAATAATCAACAAAAGAATAAGTTTCTTCAATGAACTTGACTATGATTTCAAAAAATATGTATAACACATAGCACGTATTTTTTATGAACAACACATAAAAACCCACTAACACTAGGAGTTAATAAAGTAGTTAATATAACCTGAAAGGGAGTGTACCTTCAGCTTGAAATTTAGAAGCAATTACTTCTTCCTCCATAGATAGTTCATTCACATGTATGATGGTTGATTCTTCATTTACAGAGTCATTCTTACTTCTGAGATCAATCCTCTTATCCTCATCACTGCATTCTAAATTCTCAATCTGCATAATAGTGGACCTTAATTCGTGTTATAAACTTCAGTTTTTCATTTTTTCTATAAATTTCATGCTTATAGAACTATATTATTGAAATTGAGTACAAAAGCAGCTTAATGTGAATTCTGGACAAGCAAAAATTGTGACAAGAAAGTATGTCTAGGTTGAAGTAGTTTCATAAAGACAGATTGTAGGAACTAGGAAGGACTTACAACAGGTCTGGCTGATGTATGCTCAATGGCTTGCTTTTCCTTATGCTTCCGAGCCTTAGAACTATGAAATGTAGTTTGGGTTGTGTGTTTAGAAATGGTTTTTCGAGCGGTAGCGCACTGCTGTGATATATGTTCATCTGTACTAATTGATCCAATTTCAGGTTTTCTCAGCTTATTGGAGGTCAGCTTGGTCTGATCTTCAGATCTTGACACATTTTTAATCTTGAAAGCCTCACTCTCCACTTGTTTCCTGCTGCTTTTCACTAACTTCTGAACCTTATCTACTTTCTCATCTGTTGTTTCTTTTTGTTGTTTGCAAGATGCAAGATTAGAGCTTTTCATCTTAGGAGAAGAATCTCTCCACTTTTTCTTGGCTTTGTTCTCCTCTGCTTTCTCTTTGTGGTCCTTAGCGCCTTCTTCATGGCTAAGTCTTTTCACTGGAGCCTTTTCTGCTTCCATTTTTCTGCGCATCTTGCTTGCATTTGCAGTTCTCTCACTGTGAATAATCATTTTGACTTCTTTCTCTTCTGGCATCACACCTACCTTAATGTGATCCTTAGCTCCTTCTTGGATTACCCTTTCAATTGGCATCTCCTCTGTTTCTGTTCTGAAATGCATCTTTGGAGTCGCTTCTTTGTCATTTATTGATTGGGGTGCTTCTGTTGTTCTCAATTTTCTCAGCATCATTCTTGTGTTCAAGCCTCCTTCTTCCCGAACTATTGGTGCGTGAACCTCTTCTGAATAGAAACAAGAAGGATGCAGAGGCTTTATAAGTACAATTGGATGAATATCATCAATCAACTCATGTTTAGAATGAAAATCACTGGAGCGATGAGAGAGAGACTTATGCTCTAGAGCAGAAGTTCCTTTTGGGAGCCCCTGAAATTGCATAGTTTCGAGAGTTTCCTTCAGTGTTCTTCGTTCTGAATCTACTTTGTGGGCTATAGGTTGAGGTTGAGGCTTCCTTAACTTTGGCATTTCGCTACCAATGACTGGTCTCCGCAGATTCGAATTCTTCTCCATATCCAACTGTTTATGTGGAGTTTGCATCAATGGTTTTGAGGGCATGTATTCCAGAACTATTAGCTTGGCAATCAAATTTGGAGCTTTTCCCTTCTTCTGCAAAGCTGTTTGTGACATAGGGGAGTCAGTAGAATGAATACTGTGAGTTGAGCCAGTGGAGGGAATATCCGAAACTGAATCCTTTTTTCTTTTATGGAATCTTATCTTCTCATGAGAAGATGTGTTAGCAACTAAATTTTGCCTAGCTAGGCCATCGTTAATTGCATCCCTAAGCTGCTCAATTGAATCTCTTGATGATCCATCAGCTGAAAGCCTTGGATTTTGAAATCCAAATCGACCGGAATCAGTTCTCTCACACCATACTTGATCGATTCCTCCTCTTTCTAGCTTCTCCTTGTGCTTTTTCTTCAACTGAGACACATACTGTGAGGCTTCCTGCAACTTGCCAAGCATGGTTAGAGATTCTTGCAGATCAAGAGCTCCTTTCAACAAGTCCTTGGCAATATCTTTGGAAGGGCCATCATAGCTCAGCCTTTTAGGCCATGAGTTAATTAACTGGTTCAGTTTTTGAGCTCCACTACAGATCTCAAAGAGCTGGAATGAAGAGGAGCTATGATAATTTTCTGCATTCTCTTTCTTTGCTTTGCATCCCAGAGATGCCTTTGAATTCTTATCTGTTCTATGCGCTTTCATCTTACCCTCCATTTTCTGGGATGCAATCTTGGATTTTCTAATTGTTCCACATTCTAAAACTCCTTTCGGATCGTCACATGTGACGAATGATCTATACATATTCTATATTAGAAAATGTTTCATTGACAAGGTCCGATTCCTGTCACTGCGAATCAAAAACAACAGCAATCCCAGATAAAAAAATCTTTTCAAACTTGCCAGTGATTTGGCTGCAATTAAGTTGGATTTAACCTATAGTTCAAAACAAAGCAGAAATAAACAATCAGTTGCCGCCATGATAAACAATAATTATGTCGATAAACAGGGGAAAAAGATCATTCTTCCTTTGAAATTTTCAAATTACAAAAATGGACAAGTCCTAATCTGAAGTTCCTGATGATGATCATAAAAGTGAAAAAATCGTAACTTTTTATGCTTAGCACTATTAAAATTCAAAATGCAGGCATAATAAACCATCACTTGCTGAATATTCAAAATGTTACTCTGTTTCCTTCTCAGCATTCATCAACTTAAAAACCAAAACCAAAAGTAAAGAACAAGAGAGAAAAAACAGCAACCCAGATGAGAAAATGAATTTTGAACAAATTCTAAGAGAAAAGCAGAGAGCTTTAGAGAATTAAAACCTGAAGGGGGAGGTAGGAGAGACCCAGTTCCACAAGAGGGAAACTAATGCAGTCGGTGCATTGACTTTATGATGTGCTTGTGTGCGTTGCAGTTTTCTTCTTAGTAGAAGTTAGTTTAGAAGGTATTTAATGGGACACTGAGATCATTGGAAAGATTAATAAGTGGGAGAGGGCAATTTTGGTTTCCTGTCGTCAGCGTAATGTCGCAGAGAATCTTACTCTGAAAACATGACGATAGGAGAAGGAAAGATCATTGAAATTTATTTTTTTTATACATTTTGCACAGGCTCTTTATTAAATTCATAATCTTTCGTCTTCATGTTCGCTCTTTTACGGTAATTGTATTAATTAAACCAAGCTCAATTAGTAAAGCTGAAATTTTTAACAAGTGTTTTTGCTCTAATTCATGTATTGTCAATTCAAAATTTTTCCTTTTTTTTTTCCCACAAGTCATCGATTTGGATCATCTTGGGATGGTGTAAAAATTTGCCTACCTAACCAAAGAGTAACATGTTTAAATGCAATCACGCAAGTCTTGCAGTTTATATTTGCACTTTTGGGTACAACCATAAATGCAATGTTTATTTTTGGCTGATTTTGAATTTCAAACTTACAATTATTCAAGTTTTGATATCATCAAATTCAAAGCTCCATAAAAAAACATTTATTACACAATTAAAAAAAGCTACTCTGTGCTAAAGGGCAATGACCCAACGGCATATGAGTAGTCCAGCTTCTATTTGATTTCAAATTCGAGACAGAGGAAAAAAAAACTACTTTGTATTTAACACTATTTGTTCTTAACTAAGCATTAAATACTATTCAATTCAATAGTTTTTTACTTGTCAATGAATAAAAACATTTGCATTTACTGCCACACATTTTACTAGAATAAGAATCATTTACTCATTACAACTCAAAATAAAACGGATTGAATGGATCAAGTATCAAATTGACATAAAGAACAAAAAATTTTCTTGTGTAACAAATGTATTTAGATTGAAAGAATTTCGATTAGAATACCAATATCACATACAAAAGAAAAACAAAAATTTTCAAAAGCAATTCAACTGCAGTCTGCTGGTGAAGTAAAGCTATATATATATATAGAGAGAGAGAGAGTGTGTGTGCCTTATGGTGTCGCTAAAAGTAGCAGTAAATTGTGACGCGATGAAAAATGTGTCGCTAATACCCATAGAGTTACTATAGCCCCTAAGTTGCATAATGACACAATGGGTGGCTATGGCGTCACTATTTAATTTTTCTGTGCGTCGCTAAATGGCGTCGCATTCTGCCTTTTTTCTTGCAGTGAGCCAGTAGTATGTAGTTAATATTTTAATTTGTATTATGCTGGAGACAGCACAAAAATTACAAAAACTGGTGAATGAAAAAAATTTAGAAATGGTTGACTTAGTACTTCAAAGAAAATATTTATGTTCCTATTATCCTATATATATTGTCATAAACATAAAAAATTATAATTCTAGTATGAAGTCCAAAACCATCCACTCCATTGGGAGAGATCCTTCACTTGTTAAGTTATAATATTTCTAAACTTAATTAATTTTCATTAGTATTAACCTTCTAATAAAAAATAAAAATAATAATTAAATTAATATTATTATCTTTAAATTTTATGATGTATATATGTGTGATTTTAGGGGAAAAAAAACAATTACCAATAATATATAAGGCTTAATTAGAAAAAATCTAAATTTGTCTAAATTTGTAATGTTATTAATAAGGAGGCTGCTATATTCTATGGGTATTAATAAGTAGGAAATATGGCAAAAGTCAGTTATAATTGACTGTTTTTCCCGCGCTTTTTGCTACCTATCATCTCTTCAACCATCCATTTCTTCAACTAACTATTAAAAAAAAAATTATATCTTTTTCATTTTTGGGCATGGAGTCTTAACTGTTCTTTTTTATATTTGCTTGCACCATTCCAATTTAAGTTTTTATTTATCAAACGTGCAACCGACCTTCTCTTGAAAGAGGAATTTCTACTGTTCTTTTTTTCTTTTTTGAAGGGAAGGCAAAGAAATAATAATAATCAAAGAAGAAGAAGAAGAAAGAGCTTAATATTAGCTTTTTCCTTTCTCTTGCAATCAAATTCAAGAAAAGGTTTCCTTCAATTCTTCTCAGGCTGAGATAATTTGGAGAAAGGATTAGGGTTTTTCCCTTCATTTACGTTACAAACCTGTAGGAAAACAAGAGAGAAAAAAAAAAAAAGCATATGCAACTGATTCTATAATTTTGATTATCCACATTATCGTAAATGAAAGCTTTTTCCTTCAGTTTTGGATAAGACCAAGAAGGAAAAAGCTACAACTAACAGATTGGTTATAGTTTAATTATGGTTCGAGCCATTGATCGACAAGGAAGCATTCAGAAAACCAAATCATTCCATATGAAAAGGATGTTTGAGATTCAAGGCCAAAACTCTCACTCAATTCTTGTTGAAAATGGAAGTGAAGCAACTCCAGTTGATGACATGGTTCGTCCTTTCCCTAAAGTAGGAGATCGCCTTTCTGAGTCCCAATACTTAGGAAGTCCTTTTAATCGTCCACAGCGTGATGCCGGTGCCGGTGGAGCTTTATCAAAAAGTCCACGTTCTGAAGCCAGTGCAGCCGTACCAAAAAGTCCACGGGAACTCAAGGCTGCAGTAGCTGGTAAATTAATACCACACATGTTCATCGTCAGCAAATTTTAAGAAAATGGGGAAATTTATGATGAAGATAATTAATAATCAATATCTTGACCTGTATTTGTGCAGACATGGAGATGATGAAGGAAAAACTTGCTAAGCTGCTTTTGGGTGAGGATATGTCTGGTGGTGGCAAAGGTGTTTCCTCAGCCTTGGCTTTGTCTAATGCAATCACAAACCTAGCTGGTAATTTTATAGTCTTTTTTTTTCTTTTTTGTTACAAAGGGTCTGACAAGGATTAGAATTCTAAAACCTCACAGTATTAGTCACTAGAGCACTACCACTAAGCTTGAGCTTATTGGAATATTTTCTTGCATAAGAAAACTAACAATAACAGGATCAATAGACATATCGATTTGAATCCGTTTTACCTACCTTGTTTAATTTCTGTATAATGCAGCATCTGTTTTTGGAGAACAAAAGAAATTGGAGCCTATGCCTCCAGAGACAAAAATAAGGTGGAGGAGAGAAATTGATTGGCTTTTATCAGTAACCGATCATATAGTTGAGCTTGTTCCTGCACAACAATCCACTAATGGAATCAATATGGAGGTAAGAAATACTTAGTGTTTTATGCAAATCCAAGTTTGTGTACTGAAATTTTCACTCAAGTTACCTTAATCTGATTGTAATATTTTCTCCTGCTGCTTTGATAGATCATGACAACCCGGCAAAGAAGTGATCTGCTCATGAACATTCCTGCTCTGCGCAAGCTTGATGCTCTCCTCATTGTATATGCCTTAACTCTCTTTTTTCTTGTTGAATAGCTAACTTGCACAGTTAAACTCAAATAAGAAAAAAAAATGGGGCGTTGAACAGGACCAATTAGATCAGTTTGGAGGCCAGAATGAGTTCTGGTATGTGTCAAGAAATTGCGAAGAATCAGAGCAGGAAACTCCACCAAGAAATGATGACAGATGGTGGATTCCAACAGTTAAGGTTCCTCCGGAAGGGCTATCGGATGTAACAAGAAGATGGCTGAACTTCCAGAAAGATTCTGTAAATCAAGTACTTAAAGCAGCAATGGCAATAAATGCTCAGGTGCTATCAGAAATGGAGATTCCTGAAAACTACATTGAATCTCTTCCCAAGGTATTGTGAATTGGTCCATATATCATTTGCTTAATGATAAAAGTTTGATACCTTTTAAAATAATTGCAAACCTTGTATGTTCTTCATAGAATGGAAGAGCAAGCCTTGGAGATTCGGTCTATAAAAGCATAACATTGGAGTATTTTGATCCTGAGCAATTCTTGTCATACATGGACTTATCAACTGAACACAAAGTGCTTGACCTCAAGAACAGAATCGAGGCGTCTATCGTGATTTGGAAAAGAAAGATGAATCAAAAGGATGGAAAATCTTCCTGGAGCACAGGAGTGAGCTTAGAGAAGAGGGAACTCTTTGAAGAGAGAGCAGAAACAATTTTAATAATCCTCAAACAGCGGTTCCCTGGAATTCCACAATCTGCACTAGATATAAGCAAAATTCAATACAACAAGGTAAGAACAACCATGTAATAAGTAATAGCTAATATCTTTTGTACAAGATAATAAAATTATATATGCAGAACTTGAAACTAGAAACTTTCTGGTGTAGGATGTAGGACAGGCAATTCTTGAGAGCTATTCGAGAATAATAGAAAGCTTGGCATTCAACATCCTATCTAGGATTGAGGATGTTCTTTACTCTGACTCGCTTACGCAAACACAAAGGTCAGAAGTGGGTGAGAGGTTCGAAAACGAGGATGAGATGGACAGGCCGAGCTTTGCAGAAACACCAACATCAGCGATGACACTCTCAGATTTCATGGGATGGCATATGGATAGAGAGGCCACCACCAAGAAAAGCAACTCATTGACTAGAGATATCTTCAGCTCAATGGGGGAAAATGAAAAGGGGTTGCTCAAACCCTTAGGAAACACGAAGAAATTTTCCTACTTGGAGAAGCTAGAGAGCTTGAGTTCTTTGAGAAGTCCAACAGCTCGACATATATGATCAATGAGTGTAGACGAAAATGAGATAAGAGAAAGGAAGAAATATGACAAATCAAATGTAACATACACAAAAATGATAAAAAGAAGCAGATAACACATATAGAGAAAACATTGTTAGCTAGAGAGCTCAAGTTATCCAATGTTAGATAACCAAACTCTGTTAGGAGCATGTTTTGTTAGAAACCAAGTGGTCATAATGTTATTCCTGGTAATGCAGGATATGGAAGTCAGTGTATAACTACTGAGTTCGATACATTTTGAACATGCTTTCTGGCTTTGTTAAGGACTGAGTTTCGTCATATATGCATCTATTTTTTCCTCCCCTTCTTTTTCCTTTCGTTTATTATTATTTTTGTTGGAAATATCTTAAAATTTTTATATCTTACATTGGATAGACAGAGAAGTATAAATTTCAGGGTTCAAATAAAATGAACCGAGCCATTCACTTAATGACTCCGCAACAATCTTTGTTTGCCCTAAAAAAAATCTCTTTGATTTATAAATATGAAACCAATTATAAAAACCAGTTTTATTGATGACCCAATTCATAAATGAAAATATAAATAGGACCTCACAACAATTCGCATGTAAATCAAATATCTTCATTTCCTTGATTAACAAAAAACAATTCGCATGTATCAAATTAAATATGGTATTTGATCTGATAGCCATAAATAATATGTAAATAGATCAGATAAGGCTTCATTTCCTTGATTAATAAAATAACAAATTCTTCCTGGGCAGAGCTAACACTGAAAAATCACAATAACATGGCTGAACTCTTGAAACCTAAAAAATGGCATTCTGGGAAAATACAAAACACTGAATTCACTTGGAATAGTGGGTTTAAACTGTGGATCAAAGCCCATAGCCAGGAATTCTTACTATGTAAATCTATTTATCTGGAGAGAAACGAGTAACTGCAGCATGTATAGCATCTGCAAGATGAGGGACTGTCGTGGAACTAAGACCTGCCATGCAATCCTCCTGCAGGGAAAGCAAAAGAGAAATCCTTAGTTCTATCGATCATTCTAAGCATCTTTCTTGTTTACTCTATTCATGAATATATGGAATAAAGGAATTTGGAAGTTAGAGGACAAAGAGAATCTAGTGTTCTTTTGAATTATAAATAATATGCTGCACTTTTACGATCTAGAGAATGTGAATGCACTTGCTATTGTAGAATTAAAGAGACCAAAGGAGCTTGAGGTTCAAGAAAAATACCATTCGAGAGCAAGATAAACAATAGCAGCACATAACGTTTGATAGAGAAAATGTAAAAGAAAACATTTTTCTCTTCCCAACTTTGTGAAGGCCTGGGTGAAAATTTGGACTAAAACAAGTTGGAGAAAACAGGGTTTCTTCATTTTGGACTAATATGTTTCTTTTTGCTAGTTGAAATACATTTCCATGAATGCTAGAAAAGCCAACAAAAGTTTAAGCTGATAAAGACTGCAAAATACAGGTGATGAAAGTGCATGATTTTCACAGAGAAGCAATGCAAGAAAGGT
Source organism: Balakata baccata (assembly GCA_949630135.1). NCBI lineage: Eukaryota > Viridiplantae > Streptophyta > Magnoliopsida > Malpighiales > Euphorbiaceae > Balakata > Balakata baccata. The sequence continues at coordinate 15,794 of CATIWF010098265.1, forward strand.
GAGATTGTTCAGTTAAAAATCACTCTTAAATTATGTAAAAAGAGTAAAATTTTATTACCCATCAGATGTCATGTAAATGTGATACTCTTTGGTCATGTAAGCAACTTGTTCGGAGTTTAGACCAGTAAAAGTAAACATTCCAATCTGCTTGATAATATGACTCCAGTCACCTGGAGTGCCTGCAGGAAGGAAGAGATAGTTTGAGCACAGAAATAAATTAGTACAAACTGTCAGTAGCTAAAAGATAAAAACTTAATTTTTATAATATAATAAGAATCCAGCTTACATAGACTCAAAGAAAATGTATATCTCATTTCTCAGAAATATGTTATTTGAGGCATAATTTCCACAATCACACTCGCAGCAAATTTTTCATGTGTTTTTTCCTTGCAAAACATGTTTGCAAATATTATTAACTCTTTCCAAAAAAAAAAAAGTCTTACATGGTACATCTATCTATCCGTATAAGAAGTTGGAGATGTGCAGAAAGTTTAAGCAAACCCCATGGAATTTAAATGTGGAGTTTCTTGAGTTGAGCATGCAAAGCATATATCATGTGATTCATGTCCACCAGCTTAAAACATGATACCAGGGGAAAAGAAGAACGAGCCAGAAAAGTAAGGAAAGACGATATGGAAGTCATAAGCAATACCTCTGGCAGATAAAGCATCAGATAGTAGCTTGCGCATGCTAATAATGCAGTCAGCCATTGCTTTCAGCTCAACGGTCCATTCATGATACATGTCCCTGGAAAGAAACTACACACACAAAAATTAATACAAACATAAGAATCATTAGCTTTACCAAATTTAATAGTGAAGGGGCAGTAATTATATTACACCCTAGCATCAGGTAGAAAGGTTCAACACATCAAATAATTGTATAAATAAGTGTACTTCTAAATGCATCTTAGATGTATTTTTCTTACTATTATTTGGCCAATAGGCACTTGTACCAGAATTCTGTTGAATGTAGCTCAATGAATTCAAACAGTCACTTGATTAATTCATTAATATAAATGCCTCCGTTTGTTCATTTCTTACATGACTGACCTAGCTAGTTATGCAGCTTGTGCCTTGTGGTAGTCTACCACAAACTTAAACAGGACTAATACCTGTCTCTGAGAATAGTGGCCACAATAGATGCACCATGAATAGGGGGATTAGAATAAATGGGCCTGATTACAAGTTTCAATTGGCTCTCAACCCTACAAGCCACATCTGCTGTCTTGCAGACCTGAGAAAGAGAAATTATGAGTGAGACACGGTACATACTTAAGGTATACCATCAGTGAACATTGATAGAGGGATAAACAAAATTAATGCTTAACAAGCAAATTGCGTAGCTGGCCATTCATGCTTCACGCCTAAGGAAATTGATGCAACCTTAAACGAATAGATATATTTGGAATTCAGAAACCAAAATGTGGTAACGTTGTCATAGTTCATAAAATTCATTGTTCAATACGAGAAAAATACTGGATTTACTTGATCTGATGTCCAGCTTAATCATACAGCTATGTGTTCTAAAATAATTCTGAATTGGAAACCCTAGTAATCATAACCTTCAATTATTAAATATTCACTAAATAATGTAATCTTATATCAAGCTTGGAGATGTCTTACAATGCTAAGAGCTCCAACACGTTCTCCATAAAGTCCCTTTTTCTTTTCATGACTCTGAGCTACAAGACATTCACCGCCATCTGCAACAAACAAGCGAACTGACTGGGCATCTGAATCAAGGCTGCCACTTGCAAAACCCCGTGAAGTCAAGATTTAAGAGCCTGTTGATCATAAAATCTACAATGTATGAAACTTCATCACAGCTGATGATCATTTGTTATTTTATTAATTATTCACTAATTTTCCTACCAACACTGATTTTGTCATTACCTGATAAGCACTATCAAAGAAAGGTAAAAGTGCTTTTGATCTTATCAACTGTCTAATCTGTTCCCACTGCTCCGGGGTTGGGTCAACACCAGTAGGGTTATGTGCGCATGCGTGGAGAAGCACTATAGATCCTTCAGGTGCAACTCCAAGGTCTTCTAGCAAGCCTACAGACCACATATATACTTTAAGTTCAATCTTGTATTTCATTACATAAAACAGAAAAGAAAAAAAAATTCTGACCTAGGAAAAAGTGTCAAGAAGAAAAAAGTAACAAGAACTTTTGGAATTAGGATAAAAACTAAAATAATGTCTTGGAGAGGTAATATTAACCACAAGTCGAATATGTTGTCATGACAAAATTGATAAAAAGAAAAAGCACTAACACAGTTAATAAAGATGCTTTGTGTTGACACATGACAGAGTGCTCGAACCTTGGAAATCCAGTCCACGTGTTGCTGGATCATAGTATCTGTATGTCTTCACAGACAATCCTGCAAGTGTGAAGATTTTGGGATGATTTCCCCATGTTGGCTGTGGTATGTAAATTATCAGCTGCCAAACAAAAGTAGAAAAGTCAATCGCTGTTTAGCTTCAAATATTTATATTCCTAAAAATGGAAAACAATAACAAAAACACCAAGGGTTCTCACTTTGTGATAATGCCTTGCGAGAAACTCGCCTCCAACCCTCAGAGAACCAGTACCAGCAAGCATTGGACAGCAGTCACTCTGTTCTCTTGTATGGCAGGGCTGTACAAAGCATGTAAGAACTATAATAAGCTATAGAATATATAGAAGTCAAATGAGCAACCCACATTACGAGGTCCAAAAGACAAATGAACACTCAGAATTTTTTATTACCTATCAGCACCTAAAATAAGCTTCGCACTCAATTTATTAAAATCAGCAAGTCCAACGATAGGAAGATACTCTTTGACCCGGCACCTGGAGAATACACAAGGCACAAAAATTAGCAATCCCATTAAGTAAACTTAAAAGATAGTAAGTGAAAAATAAACAAAGGTTCACTGGTCATTTACTAGCATCTGCTCCACTCGTCTCACTACATTCAAAACGAGAGGCTTACCTTCCTATCACACCAAGAAAGTTTCTTTCATTATCGACATACATATTAATAAAGCATTTAGCTTTCTATTTCATGCATATGCGCTTCCAAAAGTAAGATATGAGAAGAACAATACCCCAGTTCTGTACGCACCAACCCCCAAATTCAACTTGTTCGGGCTGATGTCCTTGTTATAGGCAACAGTAACCTGTTTATTCAAAATCATGACATGATCAAGCAATTCTAATCTGCATATTCTATAACCACTCTCAGATAATTTCAATAGATATTTACATTGTGATAACTGAATCATCATTTTTACTAGTTCTACTCCATTTTCAGCGATCATACTTGTACAGGCAATATTTCCAAAAGAAAAAATGCTGTGATCTGATCAGCTGAAGTATCAAAATAGATCATAATTTCACGATCAAAAAACAAAAGCAAGAAGAAAAAGAGGTGTGAATTTCAACAGCGGTTCTAAATTGTAACAATTCAGTAATTCAAATATTATTTATAACATAAAACTACCTCAATTTTTATTTTATAACTAAAATACCGTAATTCACCCAAAAAAAGAGAGTACCCTAGAATGGGATCTTCGGGAGCTCGAACAACATTAGAAAACACGGAATCAGAAGCCATTACTTAGCAGTTGATCACTTGATCTGATATGAAGCCAAAATGTCTTGAGTTCGATCAAAAAAGGAATATTAGCTCTGTGAAAGACCAAATCAAAGCGAACGTTTCCCCCGCTATAAAAAGAGGAGAGCGACAGTGAACGGTTGGTTAACTGTGGGCGCTGGCAATGCTCGAGGGACTGCTGCTTATGGCCTGTGGGCGGTATTTTACTTTTGATGCACGCGCAACGTGTTGCTTGTTTCACTACTTTTGAAATCGGGCCGCAACTGAAACATAAACCGCCTCGTCTCGGTTTCTGGATTTCATGGGCAGGCTTAGAGGGCTGGGCTCGGCTAAACAGCTGAATACTTAATTTTTATTTTTTACTGAAACTATTTAAATGAAACTTACAATTTTTGAAAATATTAATTAATATTAAAAATGATAATAAATCTATTTTTATAATAAAAAGGATAAAATAACGTTTTATATCACCTCTTGGGTATTTAAGTACATAGAAACTAAGAACGTATCGACCGTAATACCAATGCAACGATCACTAAATAAGGAAATTAACATGTTCCACTAACAATGAAAAGTTTTTTTTAATTATTATGACAAAAATTTCATATTTTTAATTCTGGTTATTGTATTTTTATTTTTACTGGTTTTTATTTTTTTAAAATATTAAATTTTACTGTATATTTAACATATTTTTCATTTAATTAAAATTGAAAATGGTCATTTTTTATATTTTAAATATAGATAAATAATTTTATTAATTTGCATGACTATTATTTATCTTTATGCATGCATTTAATTATTTTTTATCATTACTTAATTAGCAAAAAAATATGTTAAATTGAATTTAATTAACTTAAATATCAAAGTAAACATTGGGCAAACCTTACAACAAAAAATGTAAACTTATATTTAATTAATTTAATTAAGGTTATTTACTTTAGTAAACATTTGATAGATCTTTGGTAGTTTTTAGTTGAGATATTCAATTGATATAAGATAAACTTTGAGTAAATTTTAGGTAAATTTTGGATAAACTTTATATAATTTTAATTTTGTTGTAAACATTAGGTAAATTTTGGATATAACTTAAATAAACCTTACATAAATTTTGGATAAACTTTTTGTAACTTCAATTTTTATTAACTTTATGGTAAATATTGGATAAATATTAATAGACTTTAGGTAAATATTGAGTAATTATTGGATAAATCTTGTGTAAATTTCAAGTAAATATTTGGTGAATCTTGAATAAATATTGTGTAACTTTAATTTTCATTAATTTTCTAGTAAATATTGGATAAATCTTGAGTATAACTTGAGTTAATTTTAAGTAAATCTTTGATAAATATTTTGTAACTTCAATTTTCATTAACTTGTGGTAAATTTTGGGTAAATTTTGAGTAAACTATGTGTAATTTCAACTTTCATTAATTATTAGGTAAACATTATATATAATTTGAGTAATTTTTAAGTAAATATTTGATAAACCTTTTATAACTTCAATTTTCATTAATTTTGTGGTAAACATTGGATAAATTTTAGGTAAATATCAGATAAATTTTGAGTAATTATTAGATAAATCTTGGTAAATATTGAGCAAATTTTATATAACTTCAACTTTCATTAACTTTCTTGTAAATCTTGAGTAAATATTAGATAAATATTGGTAAATCTTATGTAAATTTTGTATAATTTCAACTTTTACTAATTTTCTTATAAACATTTGGTAAATTTTAGGTATAATTTAAGTAAATCTTTGATAAATTTTTTGTAACTTCAATTTTTATTAATTTTGAAGTAACATTGAGTAATACTCGAATAAAACTTGTGTAAATTTTGAATAAATATTGTGCAACTTTAATTTTCATTAAGAATTTCATCGATTATATACTTAACTAAAGCGAATTCCTTCACTATCATGCCCAATCTCAAGAAAAGAAAAAGAATGTTAATTTTTAATTTGTTCAGCATTTCATTTTTTTTAATTATTTTTTAGATTCATTATAAACAAGAATCAACCTCTCCACAAAGACAATATTTTTTGCACCATTATTCCACTGCAAATTAATTACTTAAAAACCTTAATCGGACTAGAAAACTGAGTAATTAAGAAATGATTTGAAGAAGATTAGAAAAAATATTTGAATTTAAGAGATTTTAGCATGATATTTTGGATAACCAAATTTGAAAAAGTGAAAATCGTTTTTTGGTAATTTTGAAAAAAACTTTGATGATAAAATATTTGTGTAACTTTGCCATTTATGCAAAAATCCCCACTAAATAAGCAAAACAAATGTACAGAATTGTCCAAATATGTAATTTATGTTGTTCGCTTGATTCGCCGGATAAGCGATACGATATCATGACCGTGGACTGATTTTCTGAATAAGTTAACGTCCATGCTTCTCAGAAATTTGCTGCAACAAAACCCAAATAATTTAATTAAAAATAATTACTAAAACATGATGTTATTTATATAAAATTTATATTTTGATGACCTGAAAATGAAAAGTGGGAGTTGAACCTTTAGAGAGTATGTGAGTGACGAAAAACATAAGAAGAAAGTTGGATGATGGCAGACTTTTCGGCAGTGTAAAGACAAATGATAATTGCTGTGAAATGGTAGAAATGTCTTGACGTAAGTTTCCAGAATCAATAAATCATACATACAACACAACCATGCTGCCAAAAATTTCTGTAAAACAATATGTTCAGTACACACAGCATTTACTGTCCTTTTGAGCTCTAAACGGCTGCTGCATGTGCCTCAGCCATATGATTGCTCAACCAGAAAAAGAATACATTTCAGCTTGTAGTAAAAGAATACAAGCAAATGCATTATAGCTACGGAAATTTGAAATTACTGAAACTGAAAGGATGGTTGATGAAGTATGGTTACTCTGGATCGATGGTAAACCTTCAAGTGTTAAGAGACTTGGTGAAACTAGACGATTTTCTGCAATAGGACCATTTACATGTGCTGCAAAATTGTATAAAGATATTCTGTTTCCACCTCTAATTTCCAGGTGGTTGTTAAGCTCAGCTTCATATCTGAAAGTCAATTACACAGTCACCAAGTTTTTCTGCTGCCTCAATTTGTGATGTGATAGATTGAGGATCCGTGAACCCAGATGCCAAAAGAATATTTTTGAGATTCTTGCATTCTTCTTGAGGCGAGTTTCGCAATATTTCATGGCTGCCATGTTTTGACGTGTCTTGCTTTTCATTCACTCTGGTTTGTGTAATCAACCTAGCTTGCACATTGCTATGGTCCGAAGATTGTGAATCTATTTAGCAGAAGGTGCACTCAGAATGTCAGTGAATTCTTTCTAATAGATACAAATTTAAGTTTGCTTCAAGAATTAAGGCAACCAAAAAGGAAGGAAATGGAAGTACAAATGAACTAATAATAGTAATTTAGCTGAAGAAAAATCATCACATGTTTCAAAGTGCAAAGCATCAGCTGCAGGATATTTGTCAGTCACAACTCACAATGATGCAAATGAGCCATAAAAAAGCCAAAACTAATGAAAACTTTAAAATGTGCTGCATTATATTTTTTCTAAGGAAACCATTAGGGCATGCCGATGCTTCATCTTCCAAAGGTCATTTGCAGCAAGGATAATCTCAGTTATAATATCCATCACATCTATAGGTTAAATGAGTTTAACCAACGAAGTTAAATTAAATCAAATGAAATTATAATGAAGTAACTTCGTTTATGACGATATTGGTGTAACAGAATGGTACATAAAAATGCGTTATTTTCAATGAGAATAACCAAGCATGTACTTTAGTGAATTATAATTATCAATGGCACAAAAGGTTCATGTTTCCAGACCAAATTTTGGATTAAAAGAACTATCAATTGATGCAATTCAGATTACCTTCAAGCCCGGTGGAATCTTTCCTTGCCACTGATGATTTAGCACGTGAGATGCATAACCATTCTCTTTCTAGTTCATAATCATGGTCTGTTGCAATTGGAATATGCCAGTGACCTTTCTCTGATTCCTGTTAAATGTTGCTCACATACAAACATCCGATTTGTTAACATGCACACAATATGAAACTAGTTTTCATACTTTTTGTAATTCATATCAGTGGTACTAAAGCATGCCACAATCAGTTCTCACCTGAATTACAACAGAAAAACAAGGAGGCATGTAAAAAACTGGGCCAGCATCCGTAAAATTGAAATGTACCTTGCATGATGAACCGATAGACGCTTTTTAAGATAATAATAAGAATATAAATATCAGTCTCCAATAAGCAGCATTGATTAAACCAACTTAAAAAAACCAAATCCTGAGGCACGGTTAGCATTATGCAAAACTATTGTGGCTCAAAAGTGAAATGGGTACTTAAATTTTGACTCCTTAGGAGGGTTACTCACTTGATGCCTTTCTTTCCATTTAGGGAAAAAGTCATTTCCTAGAAGTTGAAATGTATGGTCTCTCATCTCATCATTGGTCACAATTAAGCACTTGAACTTTATAGCCGCATACAACCAATACCTGAAGCACGGGTTACACCTTTATGGTACTTCATATTCTATGCATCAATTCAATAATTTACTGGAAGAGAAAAAAATTAAAAAACTGATGTGAATATGTAAGTTTGCCGGGTCAATGTATTATCTACGAATATAATTCTCACCAATCATCATTCGATCCTGTTGGAGTTGCATAAAGCGAATCAGCATTTTTCCACTTCTCAATCAACGCCTTATTTACTGGTTCATTCATCTTGGGTCCAGTGACACGCTTGTTGTGCAAAACAATAAGTGGCCATTTTTTTGAAGGAAGCTTCTGGCGAATTCCATTAGCAATAGCATTGATCTACAAAAAAGTCCACCACATAAGAAATCAGAAAGCCAGTCCACAATAGAGAAGAGGGGGGAAAAAACACTTGTTTAACTTCATAAATATTTTGTTTGTTTAAGCCATCATATGATGTACCTTGGATGGAATGAATCTGTTCTGGCTGATAAGACCTACATTTGCTCCATCTATGACTGCTTCAAAAGGTCCATAATATTTGAGCCATTTCTGCAAATAAATAAAAAATATATTCCTCTTCATAAATTACAGTAAAATATATAAGCGGTATTAATCATTTTTTCATACTTGAAACTTTTGAAAGCTTGAATCTTTATCTCTCTTTATGGCAATGGAAGCAACTGATTCGGCAAAATTTTCTGTCTCTTTAGGATCAAGGTCAATGGTAGCCAATTTTTCTCCACAAGATTTACAAATTGCATCAACTCCAACGGATGTGCATGAAATGCTCCACTTTCCATTACCCAGCCAGCCCTGTCCATTCCATCCTCCACCCCCATTCTCGATTGCCTCTTTAATAACTCTATAGTCCCATTTTCTTTTCCCTACTCTTGAAGCAGCCTTGCTCTTAAACCATCTAATAATTATGCCAGCAGTAGAGGGTGAGACCCTTCTCACAGTAGTTCTCAATTTATGCAACAAATAATAAACTTTGTCACCTTTACCAGCTTCTACACTTACTCTTAAGAGTGCCTCGAGCTCCAGCTCTTCTGGATTGACACCATGCTCCAACATGTGCTCTTCTACTGCAAATGCTTTATCAACATCTCCATTATTGCAAAAAACAGATAGTGCAGGACCATAGGAACGCAACTTAGGATTTAATCCTAATGGCTTCATTTTCCTCACCATATCAAAGGCCATATCACCATTATTCATAGACATTGCCATCCTAGCCACAGCTGTCAAGGTTGGTTCGTTCATTGGGACCTCATCCATACACATCTGCTCATAGATCTCAAATCCTCTCTCCAAAGCATACTTTTTTACATCTTCACTTACCTGAATTTCATGATCATCGTGGTTTTCGCTGTCATTACCATTTCTAGGAGAACTTAGTTGGTCCAATTGTTGAGAGTTTGCCTTGCTGTTAACATTTCCACCATTGGAAGTGTTATCTGAGTTGTCAAACTTAGTACCAGAGTTGAACTTAATTTTATCTGTACTTCTAGGATTACTACCGGCATCAATTAGTTGATGCCCATTGTTGGGAAATCTAGTGTATGCTTCAGTAGAACTAAAGTTTTTACTACTCTTGTTTCTTAATTCATTCAACTCCATCACACTTGCATCAGACACTTCATTGGACACTTCTACTGAATTCAAAGATCGTCCACCACTCCCACTCTTTGCTGGTTGAACAATACCTGAAGCAGCAGAGGAACAAAGATACAAAAACACGGCATATTGATATTGCCCCAACTTCATTCCTTCTCTCCTAGCTAAATCATATAATTGAATTGCGCCCATTACATCTCCTTTCTTGCAGCACATATCCAACCCATGTCGAAATTGCACTGCTGGTGAATCAACTTTGATTCTTTTGGACCCTTTTGGAATTTTCTCCTCTTTCACACGATTGGCACCAGCTGCTTTGGTTTTTTTCTCCATTTTATTATTAACCACTTGAATGTCCATGGCATTAGAAGATTTTATCTCTTTATTCCTACTTTTATACCTTGTAAAAGAATTTTCAGAGCCAATATCTTTGTTTCTTCTAAAACCAAGATCCTCTCTTGTATTTCTATCTTTTGTGAGCCTCTTTCCTGTCTTTTCCTCTACAAATAAGCCAACAAGGTTATTCGCAGATTGTCTACCAGACCTTTCACCTCCACTCTTTATAGAAGAAAACCCAACGCCATTTCCTTTTTTAGTTCCTAAATTCGTGGCTTTCGTGGAACTTTCATGGGTTTTGGTGTGTATGTTGCTAGCATGTGCTCTAAGTACAAAAAAAGGCGTGTGCTTTGGAGGGGAGAGAATAAGAGAAGGAGATAAACAGAAAAAATTGAAAGCATTGAGAGTTGATGGGTACTTACAAAGAGCGATAGAGAGAAGGTGCTTTTGGTGCTGAGTGTTGAAGGTGAAGGCGGCCATGTGGCCGCTAGATGAGCTCCTCCTCTTCTCTGCTCTGATTACTGATACTGGTCTCTAATATATGAAGCTTAACTGCTGAGGATAAGCTCAAATTACAAAAGTGCCCTGAAAAAAAATTAATTGAAATTAAATTTTTTTAAAATATCTATTTTTTCACTTCTATATAAAAACAGTTTTTAAAACTTAAAAAAATTTAAAAAAATACAAATTATTTTCAAAAGCGTTTTTACAAATAAAAATAATATACCAGTTAGGGGAAAAACATAAACAAGAAAATCCAGTGTCTAACCGGTTTCAAGTAGTCAAGGATGAGAAATAAGGGTTGAAATGAGAGAAAAATAGCCCATTTTTATGGTTCAATCGTTAAATTTAATGATAAGTTGCTTTATTTCGGATAGAAAAAAAAAACTATATCATATAATATTTCATCAAATGCTCTTGTAAGTAGGTATTTGCCGAAAAAATTTAGTTTTAAAATTTTTCAAAAAATAATGGCAAATTAAAATTTTTAAAATAACTAAATTTTTTAATCAGCATAATCTTTTAATCTTACTATAATTTTATATCATATCAACGCAGAATTTTACCAAGAATAAAATTTTAAAAATTTATATATTTAAATAAAAAATATAATTTAATTTTAATATAATTTTAAATTTATTTTTCTCCATTTATTTTAATATACTTTGTTAATGTATTGTCTACAGGATTCTTCGAGTAGAAACTCAAAAATTCTTCGCATGTTCAACCCCTCTTCGCCAACCGCACAGACCAAAAATCTACCGCTGTTTTCTGGAAGAAGACAATTGACTGGAAAGTGAAAACATAAATTCTACGGCAAGATTGAATAGACAGTAACCCTGACTGAATGTCAGTGACGACTGGATTTAGGGCGATTTCTGTTTGAAGAATGAATTGGCCTGCTTTCGCCTGTTAAAATCTCAACAAACACATGTATCAAAAACAGATGCTCTAAACAGGTGGATTTATCCGACAGTTCAAAACAAATTAAAGAACTCTCCATATTTGCCTCTCTTACTGTGACTGAGAGATGGGGAGCGAGGAAAAAGAGGACCAAAATTTACTATCACCTGCAAATGTCACAGCCTGATGAAGAGATTAGAAACAGATAAAATGCCCGTTGTTGAACAGGAATAAGATAAATCAATTATCAGCTGTGGTCAAACTAGTCTATGATTCTTTTCAACCCTCTGGTTTTGAAATCAGAAGAACAAAAACATCCTACATTCTCCTCATTAAAAGTTGCTGCAGATAAGACTGTCATAAAGGCATCGAGACACCTGAAAAACAGACAAATTTCTGCATTTAAGAAGATATTCGACATCTATAAAATTGTGAGTTATAAAAACCATGTATGATTCAAGTTCAAAATTACCCTTCATTCAAATTAAGAATAATAGAAATTTCAACAGTGTATTGATTGATTGATTTTTACAGGATGCTGGTAGCCATGTCAATCGTCACTTACATTATGGTTCCCGTCAGAAGCTAAAGACCAATTCAGCAAAGTTACACTCCGATTTTCCAGAAAAGGCAGAACAATTCAGTAACCAAGATACATAACGCATCGAACCACAACCATCGTTGATGTATATGTCAACTTTCGACGATGCATATTTCATCCAACTATAATACCAACATCAGAACTTTTAAATTGTTCTACAAGCGCTATCTGTCTATCCCTATTCTTCGTCAAAACAATAGGCCAATTCACAACCTCAAGAACCGCACAGCTTCAAAAAATAAAAAAGAATTATGTGCATTGCATCATTCCACAATAGGAGCAATAAGAATTTAAAAGTGATATTGTGTTTGAGAACATTCTTCATAACCGACAAATTATAGGATAAATATCTATGCAGGTTCTTTTTTTTTTTTTTTTTTGTCTCTGCGGGCAGAACACAAACAGGTGGAGTGCATAGAATAATTATACAAGTAGTCTATCGTTTATGCAGTTATGATCAAGCAATTAGTTCCAGACAAATAAACAAGAAAAAATTGATTCACGAAGCGCATAGACAACCCAAATGAATCGAAGAAACACACCTTGAGGCACTAAAGGCCAGCTCTCAGACTCATTGGATAAGCTCGATACTAATCTCGCCGAAGCCAAGGCACTGTGCAATGGAACATCGATCCCTTGTAACTCAATTCCACAGGCAATCTATCAACAAAATAGTGATTTTAACAATATGACAAATCTAGGCAACATGTCGTTAACAGCTTAGAAAGTTGAAGATTCGACTTTCACCATATAAAAAAGGGAATAAAGAAGGGAAATAAGATCTAAAGAGGTAAAAATCGCACCTTGACAAGCGAGAAAGGCGTCTTGTAGAAAGAGAGAGGTGAGAGGGAGAAGTCGACATAAGTGGAGAGAGTTGGGGAGAGAGCGACTTCTCATTGAGCTTGAAAGTGAAAGAGTGTAACTGATACGAAAGCCTCGACACCACCTTTGAGGACGCCATTGTTGTTTGTTTGATTCGTGTATTGTGACTGCAGGCTCTTTATCTTCTTCCGCTTTTAGCTGCCGTTTGGAATGAATGTACTAGAAGGAGAAAATATAAAAGAGAATGAAAATAAAAGTTCAATTAATTTTAAGTCAATAAAAATATTTTTATTCATAAAATTTATTTACTTTATTCTGTAGATTTTATTTATAGACTAGAATGTTACCTTTACCCTCGCGTTGCATCGTTAAAGCAAAAAAATTATATATTAAATGTGATAAATAATAGGTAGATGAATAAATATTCATATATATTTATATTTTTTTGATATCATCTATTATATGTCCTATTTTAATTTTAAATATACAACTAATAATGTCATCTCTATTTTTTTATCTCTTATCATAAATAAAATTTAGTATATATTGTATTTCATACCACAAAAGAGTGTATTTAAATATCATAAATACATCATAATAACTATAGAATTTACATATTGTTATTGTATCACGATAATATTATAGCGTATATCAAAAAATATGGAGAACAACTTATGTAACACTATTATAGATTTTCCTACCAATACTATTATAGATTTTCCTATATTAGTAGGATTTGTATCATCGTGCAAAGTAGCATTGCATATTTTCTCTAAAAATATATGAACACAATTTTTTTTTATTGCGTCTAATATAATATAATTTTTTTTCTGTACATGAAAATGCATAAACAATGTATTATTAAAATAATTTTTCTCCTCTAAATAATATGGTTTCTTTATAGCAACATTGTTGTATTCTAAAAGTATAATAATATTCTCTAATTGTAATATATTTTCTACTTTTTTTTTTTGCTAGTACTAAGTAGTTCATAATTAATATCTATTCTATATAAATATTCTCTATATGGAAATAAGATTGGTTATTGAAGAGTCATTATACTAATTTTTTTTATTGCGTCTAATATGATATAGTCTTTTTTCATTTATACATGAGTTAAAATAATTGTTTTCCTCTTAATAATGTGATTCCTTTATAGCAACACTATTGTATTCTAAAAGTATAATAATATTTTCTCATCGTAATACATTTTTTTTTGCTATTACTAAGTAGTTCATAATTAATATCTATTCTATATACATATTCTCCATATGAAAATAAAATTGGATATTAAAAAGCCATTATACTAGGATATAAAATGCTATTACGTTTTAAATGTCCAGACTTATGTTCTACAATAATATTTCCATTTTTATTATGTAATCCAAAATCTTCTACTATTAAACCAGTTACTTAGAATATGAGGAAAAATTATATTTTTTACTATACCAATAATTTTCAACTTAACTGGAATTAAAATAGTATTTTTAAAATGTCTCTCGTCATTCTAAATGATTTTGTTAATACATTAAACACATCAAACATTTTGTTTAATCTATTAACTATGGTTTCATTAATAGATATATTTGTGCCATTACTAACGAAAGAGTTAATTATATTATGCATTTTATTTTCTGTATACTAAATATGTAATTGTGAAAATTTGAATTTTCATTATGAATTAGTAATAATTAACTAATCAAGTGATGATTCTGTCCACATATTCTAAAAATAAAAATAAAATGACTTAGTTTTTCATTAATTTCTTAATCAATCTTACCATTTGTTGAAGAAAAAGCAACATAGAATTGTAAATTCTGATAATTTTTTCTCTAAATTTTGTAGCGGTAGGGTCATCACCATTGCTTAATAGCTTGTCTAAAAAATAAGGAGCACATTTTAAAAGAGATAATTTAATTTTACTCTGTTTATAGTAAAATTGTATAAATAAACTTATTTTATTTAGTAGATTGTTTTATAACTCATCAAGCCAATAAAATGCACCACTATACGGACATTCATTATTGTATGCACCTATATCATATTTAGATAAATATTTTTCTAAACAAAAAAATATAATAATAGGTACATATTACATTTTGTATTAGATGATATGTCACCTTGTATGAGAATCCACATCGAGCTTCAAACAATCTAAGTAAGAGAGAGAGAAAGTGTGAGGAGAAATGATAAGAATGATAAAAATTTGAGGACTAGTTAGAAAAATATGGAATATATTAATTTAAAAAGATTAATTAAAGTTAAACAAAGATTAATTCAGTCTAACTTTTTAAATGCATCATGCTAAATGTAAATCATGCACACAAATTTCATTTTTTAAACATGGTTACATGTGGCACATCTTAAGAAAATTTATTAAAATAAAATAACTAAATATAATACTCATTTTGCCATTCATTCTTCACTCAACTTTCCATTTCCCACTTCATTACAAAAGTTTAAGTTTTTATTCTAACCTCTTCCTCGTTTGACATACCCAGGACTTCTATATCTCCATCTTCTATTAATTATTTTTTCCTCCTCAAAATCTTGTCAATCCGAGAATTTATGAGGATGAGAAGGGCTCAACCAAAGTTTTAAATGGAGAACTGGTCTTGCATGTAAACTTTAAAGCTAGAAGGGAACGAGTTTACTTCTATTTCTTTTCACTTTGAGCTGAGACCATTTATGGAGAGGAAAAAGAAATTCTGCTTCGGTCAAAGTTTAACGGAGATGGGAGTGACTTTGCATGTTCAAGATTGAGCTAGGAAAAGCTTTGCATGTGGCTTTGAAGCAAGAGAAACACCAAAGAATAGCTTCAGATTTGGAAGAATGAAAAATAAATAAAAAGCGTTCTTCCTTTTCCTTTAGGCAGAAGGCTATATGCTATCTCTTTCACTTTATTTCTTTCTTTTCTTCTTTTTGTTGTTCAAAATTCCTTTTTGTGATCATCTTTAAAGTCATATATAAGCCAATTAGCTTTATGTTTGTGTTGTGTGAATATTATAGTGAAGTTGGCCGAAGCATTTGATTTTGTCATTTAGATGAATTTGGGTTGTTGTTAGATTTGGATCGAGGATTAGAAGGCTCAACAATAGAGGAGAGGGGACTGAATTTACTTGTAGAACGGTGGTGTAAAAGGTGGGTTGCAGAGGCAAAAGGGTTTTGCAAAACGATGTTGTTTAGAATCGAAGGTCAAAAAAAAAAAAAAATTAGTCAAGCACACCGTATAGCTTTTGTAACGTCCTCTTACTTTTCTGATGACTTCCAAGCAAAAATGTGTCTCATCATGATTCTCGCACAGTATCTATTTAATTGTTAAATTATATAAATAATATTCATGTACTAACAACCCTTTCAATATTACCTTTAAATATTTTTATAAATATAAATAAATTTATATACCATATTTACAATTTGTACCAAAATTAAAGTCTTAAAATATTCAACTCATATTCTATGTGCAATGCATGCTTCACAAAATAATTTATATATATAAAATACAAAATAATACTGATCTGAATGGATAGCTATATCTATTGCACTGCTCTAATATAGTCCTACTAATTCTACCTGTACTCAACTTCTTTTGATCTATAATTTGTGGAAGAAAAGAATTCTCACGCTAAATTTATGCTTAGTGGTACATACTTTGTGTCAATAATTAATAAAATCAACAATAATAATGATAACAACAATAATAATAATTTTAGCTTCATAAATAAAATTTTGAATAAAATATAGAATAACAAAGATATCACTCCATATTTTACTTGCCAAATTTTTGAATAATAAGTGCAATAATTATTTCTATCATTTATTTATTTTCTTTACTTATTTGCCCAAAATTATTTTGCTAATACCAGCACTAGAAAGATACATTGGAGTCTTGACCTTACGGTCATTATGACTAAAATAAATATCTAAATAACTGAATGTCATGTGCTCTCATTTATGAATAACCGGCTATAAAATTTTATCATCCCTGATTGACATGTCAATATGTCTTTTTTGTTATAGTCTAAGCACTAATCATAGGCTCATATTTTTCTTATTATATAATTTCGTCTTTATTTTAACCTTATTCAATAATTTATTATTTATCTCTAATTTTTCATTTCATAAACAATTTTTAACTTCTTTCGTCATAATTCAGTACTTAAGTCAAATGTCAAGTGATCACACTGCATCAGACAAGTATTTAATAAACAAAATTATAGAATTTGAAAAGTAAAGCAATCAAAATGGAATACAAAATATATTATTATTATTATTATTATTATTATTATTATTATTATTTATGTGTTAATATGTCATTTTGGTCCTTTGTAGATTTGGATCTTTAATTTGAGATCCTTTAGTGCAATTTTTTTTATTTTAGTACATTCAAGCCTAAAAATGCCAACTTTATCCTTCACTATTTGGGTTTCACCTTCAACCATCAAAATCCTCATCGTCAATGTTTTGGCCAAAAATTACAAGTAAGACCAATTTTTTTCCATCTTTCTTGCAATTAAAATTCGAACAGTTATCCTTATAATCCCTTTAACTTTCTTAATTATGCTTTTAGTCAAGCCCCGAAATATTCCAATTCAATACTCCATAATTATGGGTACAATAAATTTTAGACTCAATTAATTGCAATTCCACCAAAATTTCCTCAAAACTCTTCATATCAATTTCGGTCAACAATAAATTTTTCTTAATAAGTATCTCAAAACCACAAAGTCAAGGAAATGGTTTCACTAAATAAAGAAATAAAAAGAAGTAAAAACGAAAGAGTGAAATTTGAAAAATGATATGAAGTAAGCTTAACCAACTAAAAGAATAAAAAATGAAAATTTTTAAACAACTCTATGCCTTGATTTCTCCCTTATGTCTTATTTCTCTACTCTACCTCAAGCCTACAAGTGTTTTAAATGGCGAAAATCTAAGAGAAAAGTGAACTAAATTAGAGAAAGATGGAGAGTCTTGGTTACAAAGAGAGAAATGAAGATGAAAATGGATAGAATGGTTGTGAATAAGAAATAGAAGAAGGAAAAGGGGATGGGCTTAAAAGAATGTTTAAATTCAATTAAATCTTGATTTTTTTTGCTGTGATGATGGCCGCCCAAGTGGGTTATAGGAAAGTGAGATTTGTTATGTTTTTTTTTATATATATTCTATTGATTTATTTTAGTTTATTTTAATTTAATAACATTTGTCATTTCATGATTTTATCAAGTTAAATTTTACACTACTTAGAATTATTTCTTTATAATTTTTCTATTAAGTTCATTTTCTTTTAAAATTTTTAACATTTAACTTCTAAAATTTTTAATTATTTCAATTTAATCCTTGCTAAATTAATAAATATTCTATAATTAAATACGGTAATATTCATGGAATAGTTTATTCTACATACTAATGCTCTCGGTACATCCAGTCTATTTCTCACTAACAAAGTGGAAATCGTAAAATTCTAAATTTAATCTTTTAATCTTTCTCTTGGTATTTTCATAAAATTTACCAACATATATTTAAAAATAATTTTTATTATCTATATATAGTTCAAATTTAGACTTTTATCGTATCGTCTATATTTTAATTGTAAGAATGCCTAGCTTCCGGCCAGTTTAACGTCTATGGTCAGAACCTAACTAACGAATGTGACAACTTTTACAGAGATAAATTTGGAAGAATACTGTAGTTACAACTTTTATTATATAGAAAAATTTTATTTATTTTATTAAAATTTAATTTTAATTATAAACCAATTTTATGAATTTAATTCTAAAAATTATAATAAATAATTCGTTTATTCCAAACACTTAACTTCTAGAATTGTATGAATTCCATTTTTATTTTAAACACTGTTAATCTGAGCTATCCGGAGACTCAGACTCAGTAGGCATTGGGTAAGGGTTAGGGCCCATAGTAAATGGCATACAAATTTTATTTTTTTAATTCAATATTATCTTTGATATTCTAATTAAATCAATTTCATTTAAAAAAAACCGTTATATTAAATTTATAAGTGAATTTTCCGCATAAACTAACAATTATTAATAACTTATACCAATAATCTTGAAAATTAGAATATATATATACAGAGAGAGGTAGTAATCTATTCAATAGACGGTATTCTTTTATATATATTTTAAAAAATTTAAATTTGCAGTAATATTAGTACATAATATTAAAAAAATTTCTAATTCAAAATTTATTCTAATTTTTATAAATAAAAATACTTATTGTCATAATCCATTTATTCATGAATAGAAATTTATATTGTATATTTATCTATAAATTTATCTATATATATATATAATTCATTGACAAATATGAAAATAAATTTTATTAATAATATTCTAATTATATAAATTATAACAATTTAATATTTTAAATTTTTATTTTTTTAAAATACTAAATTGTTATTTGATACACCGATAAATGTGATTCTCGTGTTAAAATGATTTGCTAAAATTAACCTTATGGATGGGTCAAAAAGATCGGTGGGTAAGTAGAACGACGCCGTTTGCTTAACAATTCCACTGCCATTTCCCACTTATAATTATTTAATTACCAAAATAGGGCAAATCATGCGGATCGGGTACCAGGCTACTCTATAACATCAAGTCTTATGACTGGATAACGCCGAACCCCCTTACAAAATTCATCCAATCATATTCTCACACGTCATCACCACTTCATTAGGTTACGACCAGCTGATTCCCTTTCCCCATAGCCCCACCTCCACTTTCCACCACGAGCCATTAAGCATCGAGGGGAAAGGGCGTTTCACATTTGGTCGATGTCAGAGGCGAATGTCGGTCAACGTTACATTATTGATCTATTCTTTTTCTTCTATAAAAACAAAAATTAAGGAAGCCACAATACTATCCCTCTGGTCCTAGTCTTCTTCTCCTTGATCTTCTTATTATTTACAAGCCATTGATAATTATCACAGAGAAAACCAAGCTCAATAAGCGTCATGGCTAAGCCTCATGTCACCATGGAGGTTGGAAACGACGGAGTTGCAGTCATTTCCATGTCCAATCCTCCCGTTAATGCCTTAGCTGTTCCAAGTAAGAAACGCCGATTTCTAATCTCGTTTATTTTCTTTTTCTTTTTAATAATTATTAGATTGTCTTTCTGTATTTCGTCTGATTCGTTTTATCGAATTTGGCGATGTCGCAGTTATTTTGGGGCTGAAGGAGAAGTTCACTGAGGCCACAAGAAGAAACGACGTTCAGGCTATCGTTTTGACTGGTGAATATCTATTTCTAGACTAGAGGATTCAATTCTGTAATTATTCTAATGGTTTTAATATCAGTTTTATTTAGTTTCGAGGCTATTCAGAGAAGGTGTTGATTTGATTTATTTTGGATAGGATAATGAATTAGAGGTTCTTGAAGATTTATTTTAGACTTGTTATATACAACGATATGTTTATGCTGCTTATTTGGCATTTTACTTACTATAACATAAATCGTTTTGGTTGTTGATGAAGGCAAAAATGGGAGGTTTTCCGGTGGCTTTGATATCAGTGTCATGCAGAAGGTTCACCAGACTGGTATGAATTGATTGATTTATTGCGCCATCTCGAGTAAATTTTCAGGTAGTTTTGAAGTTAGTTCTGGACGCGACTGCTTAAAGTTACTCACTATTATAATATATGGTTGTTTGGCAGGGGATGTTTCAATTATTCCTGATGTATCTGTTGATCTTGTAGTCAACACAATTGAAGGTGCTTATCCTAGTCTAACCTGTTATCATCTCTGACTCATTTTGAAATGAATTTGGAGAATTTTTTTTCCTCTGTATAGCTCCGGAGATTAGTATGTGTTAATATTCATTAGTTGAAACTTTCTTAAAAATTGTTGTTGTACAAAATACAGATTGCAAGAAGCCTATTGTTGCTGCTGTGGAAGGTCTAGCTCTTGGAGGCGGCTTAGAACTAGCAATGGTTTGTGTTTTCAGCCAAGCGTGTCCTAGTGACTTTATTTTGATTGTCATAATCATTCTGATTGCATGGCTGCTCATTGTGGTTATCCTTGGTCTAGGGATGCCATGCACGTGTTGTTGCACCTAAAACTCAACTTGGGTTGCCAGAGTTGACGCTTGGAGTAATTCCTGGATTTGGAGGTACAAATGATTTTCATGAAACAACTGAATTCACAAGCACAAGCACAAGCACAAACCCATACATTTGAATGCAGTTGTTAATCCTTGATATCTTAGTTTTGCAACTGTGGACTCAATTTTAAAACTGAGGTCGTTCTCTTTAGGCACCCAGCGTCTTCCAAGACTTGTAGGACTATCAATGTCCATTGACATGATGCTGGTAAACCCTCGATCTGTTAAATATGATGATGTTTGGAAAAGAATGGCCACGTTATATGTTGTCTTTCTTATGGGTCTAAATTGTAATATTGTTATTTGTCATTTAAGTTCCATTCCTTTTAGAGGTTCACATGGAATTTAATAATTTTTACAGGTCAAACAATTTTCATCAATGTTTAATAATTTTTTAAAAAAATCTTTTGCAGTCTTCCAAACCAATCTCGTCTGAAGAAGGGAAGAAGCTAGGACTTGTTGATGTTATTGTGCCTTCTCAAGAACTGCTGAAAGTATCTCGTCAATGGGCTTTAGACATCAAAGAGAGGCACAAACCATGGCTCCGTACTCTTCACAGGACAGACAAGCTTAATTCTCTGTCTGAAGCACGCCAGTTACTGAAAGCTGCCAGACAACAAGCCAAGAAAACTGCTCCAAATATGCCTCAGCATCAGGCATGCCTTGATGTGATTGAGGAAGGCATTGTTCATGGAGGGTATAGTGGAGTTCTAAAGGTATTCCTGATTTGGAACTGAAACTTACCATTTGTTAAATCTAGACAATAGTCTTTAATGACTCTGCTTTTTTTCATTATCTGAAATTTGTTTCCTCTGAAAATAGATGCTTTCTTTTGTATTGAGCTTTAATATGTGCAATAATTGAGTTTTGTTGGGAGTCCCATGCTTAATTCAGCATGGACAAGCATGTTTGGCTTCAACATTTCTATCTCATTAGAGAACTCTTCTTAAATTTGCTAATGCATGAATTGCTCTGGCAGGAAGCAAAAGTATTTAAGGAGTTGGTGGTATCAGACACATCAAAGGGTCTTATTCATGTCTTTTTTGCTCAACGTGCAACATCAAAGGTACAATAATTTTTCAAGGTCTAATATTGGCTTTGAACTGATTTCTGCACAGGCTATTGTTGGTAATTTTAAAATTTCAGAATTTGTGAGTTAAAAATTATCCAGGAATGGACCATGCATTAAGTTTGCTTTCAATGGTCTGCAAGGGCTGCCAATTTTTAACTGTTTAGATGAATTTATATATTTTGTGGTATAAGTTATCAATTTTCTTCCTGTATTTGAATTCTGGTTCTAATAATGTTCTGCTATAAAATTGGGAGGTCTTGTAGGCATGGAAGGGTTTGTTCCATCAAGTTGAATTCTTGAGCACAAAATATTGTGAATATATGTAGTGGCTTTTTCTAATATCTTATCCTGGGTAATGTAGAAAAGATTGAAAAGCATTTGCATAGTTTTTGTTAATCTTTTTAGAAATTAACGTCTGAAACTCTATATTTCTCACCCTTCTTGTTTTCACTCGGCATAAGTCTCATTAAATTTTAACATCGTTAGTAGTTATCTTTTTTATTCTAAAAATTATCAGCAATAGGTTATGTTGATTTACAGGATAAGAAACTAGTATTGTTTAATTCCCTTTGATCTCATAATTGCTGAACTTTGGCAGGTGCCTAACGTCACTGATCTTGGGCTCAAACCAAGAAAAATAAAAAAAGTTGCTGTTATTGGTGGAGGTTTGATGGGTTCTGGCATAGCTACGGCGCTTATTTTGAGCAACATTTATGTTATTCTTAAAGAAGTTAACTCTGAATATCTTCTGAAAGGAATAAAGATGATAGAAGGTAGTTAATTTCCATGATGTATAAACTAGATCTTCTATTTAATAGCATCAAATCTCTATTTAGTCAATGAATTGAACCCTGGTTTGTGCATAAGGCCAGCTGGAAATCCTTGACTAAACTCTTTGATCATGAACATGGAATAGAGTTGGGCCAAGTATTTTCCAAAAATATCAGAATTTATTCTTGAAGCTCACTATTGCATTTGTTACCATGTTAGAAACACTTGTCACAAGTTATTTCACTTTACAGCTAATGTTCGTGGCTTAGTGACAAGGGGAAAGTTGGCGCGCGATAAAGCAGACAAAACCCTTTCAATGCTTAAGGGGGTATTGGACTATTCCGACTTCAGAGATGTGGATATGGTCATAGAGGTGTGCAGTTCTTAAAGTCTTTCATGATGAAATTTTCAAAGTATTCTGTGTATGTTTGCATTCTCATTCATCTGTTTATGTGTACACGTAACTCTGGAATGGGGTGATGGCTTATTTTGTTTTCTTTCATCCATAGAGGTGTGCAGTTCTTAAGTCTTTCATGATGAAATTATCAAATATTTTGTTTATGTATGAATGCTCATTCGTCTGTTTGTGTGTACACTCAACTCTAGAATGGGGTGATAGCTTATTTTATTTTTGTTCTGCAGTTCAGCTATGATTTTTCAGTTATTATGATGATTCAAGTATCTTTTTCTATAATGATTTGGAGATAAATTGCTACACTATTGTCTATATTTAAAGTCTTTTGATACAATTTCTTCAATTTACAGGCGGTTATTGAAAGTGTTCCTCTGAAACAAACAATATTTAGTGACATTGAGAAGGCCTGCCCTCCACACTGCATCTTGGCAACAAATACATCTACAATTGACCTCAATCTAGTCGGAGAAAAGACAAGTGCTAAAGATCGCATCATAGGTGCACACTTTTTCAGGTTTGATTTTTTTCTCTTTCCCACTTTACACCTGTATTGTGTTTTCTGGACAAACATCCAGAAGTAAGCTTTATGTATCTTGAATTGATGAAGTTATTTGAATTGTTCTGTTCTGCCCTAAGGATATCTGAATTGGTGCTTTGAATGCTGAAGCTGTAATGCAGTCGTATAGTTATATTCATCTTTCTTCTTAAGATGCAACAATAAACAATTAAATATGTTACATCTAGATTCTTATCTTCTCATCACATAACTCTTTCATTTACTGGGATTGTACTTGATCCATAGTGGCCAAGACTGCAAATTTGTTGTGATTGGCGTTAAAGTGTCTTCCACCTAATCCTTCTTTTCTGTTAGAAATGGGAGCTAATATATGGAAGGTTTCTTAAATTTTAACATTTTTCGGTTATGTGCTGTCTGATGATTAAAATTATCTAATTATTGCCCTATAAGGCTCTTCTATCATAGGATGCTTTGTTACTTCATTTTCACCTCTGCAATGCAGAGGGTTTGTACTTATTTGCTGCAATTACCTCCTCAAATCTTTCTAAATTAGAGGAAAGCTGGGGGATTTTGAAGCCCCTTGTACAAGAGCATATTTCATACTAAAAGTATGAATTCTAACTATTTAAATATCAATGCTATTCTTTTTTCAGTATGTTCTGTGACCATAAAGCACTCTCTTTATACTCTAATGTCTTTTATCAATCTTTCTCCTAATGTGGCTCATTTGTGGACAGTCCGGCTCATATAATGCCTCTTCTGGAGATTGTACGTACAGATAAGACCTCCGCACAAGCAATTCTTGATCTCATTGCTGTCGGGAAATCTATAAAGAAAGTTCCTGTTGTCGTGGGTAGCTGCACTGGTTTTGCAGTCAACCGCACTTTCTTTCCATATAGCCAAAGTGCACATCTTCTAGTAAATTTGGGCGTGGACTTGTTCAGGATTGACAGGGCGATCAGCAATTTTGGGCTCCCTATGGGTCCTTTCCAGTAATGCTCTTTTCCTAATGCTTTAGTTTGTTTTGGTAGCATCTGACGTGCGTGTGCGATATTCACAACATGTTTTTGCTACTTAAAAGAAAACAGACTGTTTTCAGTCAATTTCATGCCTTAACTGTTTTTTGCAATTCAGTATGTTGGCTTCCTGTTAGTATTAGTGAAAACCTGGGGACAGAAGTCCTTACTGGGATGCAGAATTTTCCTATATGACCAAAAATTATTGAAATAAATTTTCGGATTTAATTCTCACCTGGGATATTGCAGTCAACATAAAAGCAATATTTATTATCATGTTGAAGCTTACACTCATCTCACAGCTGGCAATGCAATGCTCAAATACTTTGGTCTTGCGGTCTAATAATCCATTGTGAGCAAGAAAAGACAATGTGTATATCAGGTAACATATGCTTCTGCTTTCAGGCTTCAGGATTTAGCTGGATATGGGGTTGCTGTTGCAGTGGGAAAAGAATTTGCCAATGCATTCCCTGATCGAACATTCAGGTCTCCGTTGGTTGAACTTTTAATTAGAAGTGGACGAAATGGTAAAACATCGTTATTGGATCTAAACAATACTTGCTTTGTTATTTGAGGTGATCTTGCAGTTTGTTAATTGCCGTTCTTATATATGTATTCTCTTCTGTCGTTTCAGGTAAAAACAATGGTAAAGGTTACTACATTTATGAGAAGGGAACCAAGCCAAAACCTGATGCTTCAGTGCTGACAATCATTGAGGAATGTAGGCGTATTACCAATAGTATGCCTAATGGAAAGGTACCTCACTTTGCAATTATGAACAACAATTTTTATTTCATGATATTGTGCTGCATTAAGATGACATTATGGATGCACTTTAATAATTGTACTCTGGACACAATATTACTGCTTTTCTGTAGCTTTAGTGGATGATGACCTAATATTTTCTGATGGTTTGTCTGGCAGCCTATAAATATTACTGACCAAGAAATAGTGGAGATGATCCTTTTCCCAGTAGTGAATGAAGCATGCCGTATTTTGGAGGAGGGAGTGGTAGTTCGAGCATCAGATCTTGACATTGCATCTGTTCTGGGAATGAGTTTCCCATCTTATCGGTGAGTATTTTTGTTGACATCATTTTACCTAGTTGAATAAAGTTTCCTCTGCTTGCTTCATACTTTTAGCACACATTTCAATAACTGGTTTATGCTAATTAAGAATTAGTGAAATGCATTATATTGTGCATATTTGTTGCAAGTCTTTTCTAGACAGCATTAAGAAACTCTCTCTTTTGACGGTGCTGTACTCTGCTTGCATGCACAATATTAGCACAATTAAATCTGTTTTCTTGTAATATAGAATTTGATTTCAAATTGAGGTATCATAGTTGTAATAGAAGGTGAATTTGCCAATGCTTTTATAAATATTGTTCAAACATATTTTCTATGCGGTCTTTCCTGGGCTTTGAGTTTTACAAATATTGTTTAAAATAACTCAGTCTGCTGCCTAACGAGTTGATGGTGAAGGCTTCTCAGGCATGAATTAACTCATGGCAATCATTGTTTTTGTGGCAGCGGTGGCATTGTTTTCTGGGCGGACTTAGTTGGACCTAAACATGTTTATGGAAGTCTGAAGAAATGGTCTCAGTTATACGGCAACTTCTTTAAACCATCGAGTTTCTTGGAAGAAAGGGCATTGAAAGGCATGCCGTTGGTAAGAACCATATCCCTTAAAACCATTGTTGATCTTCTCAAAATTTTATTTTAATATTTCTATTACCTCTACTATTGAATTCCATAAACTAACAGTTAATTCCTTCTGATTCAGTATTATTTTGCCTGATGATTAATGAATAAAATCTGATGATTACATTTATAAAGTTGACGTTTTTTTCCTAATGCAGAGTGCCCCTGTGTCGTCTTCTAGATCACGGATGTAGAGTACAATTCTACGTTCCAACTTTTCAATGCTCAAGCGTTATCTGATTCAGCATAATAAGGTCGATGTCCTTGCTTCCTTTAAATTGCAAAGATTGAAAAGCATAATAAAGTTAATGTTTTTTGTTTCCTTTTGTAAGAAAATTCTCTCATTGTTCAGCCACTGGCCGTGTTTTATTGAATTTGCAATTTTTAACCCAAAATTCATTTTCATAATTGATTGGATTGGAAGTTTATGCTCCAAAACCTAGATATTTGTTTGGGTCAGTTAATGATTAAACTATGATGTTGCCCCCATCAATTAATAGAAAATTAGAAATATATACAAATATTAGTAGAAAATATATATTTTGTGTTACCATTTAATCCTAAATTTCAGAATTTTGAACTGGAAAACTGGCAATTTTTCCTTCAATGATTTCTAGTTAGATTACTCATCTTTATAATAATAATTGAACTTTGTGTTCAGCGGTTCAACTAGTCCTCGCAAAAGTCAGAGTAATTGCTGTGTCATTATAATGAGATTGATTTATATCAAGCAACAGGATCATTTCATAAGAAATTCAAGTTACAAGTGAACATAAAATTCCAAATTTATTCAAGAAAATCTCAAGATGCTTGCGTAAATAGGACAATTAGCCGTTAAATGTTCTCCAAGTAGGAGCAGAAATCATCTATCTTCAAGAAGAATATACACTTAAAAAGAAAGATCAATGTTTCCTCTCTTTTAATGGGAACACTGTGCAGACATGCATAACAGACCTAAAAATTCTATGCCAGTTACTCAAGGGTCAAACTCTTAGTCCCATATCCAATTGGAAAAACAAAACAAAAGAAAACATTGCTCCTTATTTCTAACAGTGTAAATAGGAAACAGAAAATCCTAGTATACTAAGTTACAGTCTATGATGGTCATTGCCATGTGATATGTAATTGATATCCTATGCAATTGTAAGGCTCTGCAATTTACACCATTTGGCCTTGAGTTATGGCTGAAGCAGAAAGATTGATATGTTAAAAGGAGTGAGAAATATATCAGAACCTTTTCAGTTCCAACAATGGGGCCCAATGGCACCTTAAGATTGCATCAAGGGGGCAATGCCAGAATGAACACTGATCTAATACGGTCAAAATTTGGAAGCATACCTTGGGCCAGTCTTCAGAGCCAAAATTTCTTTACATCTCTTCAAGTCTTTGATTTATTTTCCCCATTCTGTGGGATGGCTGGAATTTTGGGTTGATTTTCATTACTGGATGAGGCCACTACAGAACTAACCATCTGAGAAGTCTTGGATGTAACTGGAATAACTTGTTTTGCAATACCATTGCTATATGGTCCCTGTTGATGTTCTGTTTCAGCTCTGGCATTTACTGTACCATTGCTGAGTGGATCTTTTTGATTCCCCAACTCAGTTCTAGCAAAGGATGAGCACTTTGTTTCTGTTGGAAAACAAAACATCATTAGTACCTCATACTTTAACAGTGGAAGCGAAAATTATTAGTAAATATGATCAATAAACATCAAAAATTAATTTGACAGCATCTAGAATCCATGCAACCCTACAAGGCATCAACTGAATTCAGTCCCTAGACAATAGCAAAGCCCAAGAGAAGGGGAAGGAGGGAGGCAGGAGGAGGCGATCCCAGTTATTCACATAGCTGTTCAAATTTAAGGCAATCTGGCATCCACTGGAAAAACAAATACAATTGGCAAAACCTTTATTCAAAATGAACTAC
The DNA here is from genome assembly GCA_949630135.1 of Balakata baccata. NCBI lineage: Eukaryota > Viridiplantae > Streptophyta > Magnoliopsida > Malpighiales > Euphorbiaceae > Balakata > Balakata baccata. The sequence continues at coordinate 44,221 of CATIWF010098265.1, forward strand.
ATTTAAATCCATTTGTTGCCAATCCCAACTCTATCAGCTTGGAAATCTTGATCAGTTATTCTCACTGTAACACTATCAGTAATTAAAAAAAATGCAAAATAAATAAATTACTTGCCTTTTATTTCTCCAAATGTGATGAGCCTATTTAGACAATCCCGAAACTTAGTTAAAACAATTCTTTCCTGCTCTGCATAAACCTCTGTCATGCCCTGTCCGCAAGGCAACTGTGAAGCACTGCTGCAGCCATGGCCAGTTAACCCATTTGGGGAAGCAGCTGCCATAAACATCGTATCTTTTTCATCACACATCAGTGCCAAAGTTCCAGGAGACATTGCCCTTCTTTTTGGTGCATCAGCACCATCAGAGCTGGGATCATCAAGGCCAACTTTTTCTGCATGGTTCTCGGTGGAACAATCATAAGCAATAATTTTATCGCCATCAGCTCCTTTCTGGCCCTGCAACCTTTCCTGATTTGAGGAAAGTGTGGTTTCTGCCTGGTCCTCCACCAGCCCCTCTGTTTTTGTTCTTTGATCTGGATGTACAGAGAATTTAAAGGAAAATATCATTAATATAATAGTGATGACGATCCTGTGCTTAATTCAATACTTCTCTTTAATAAGTTTTGAAGCAAGAATGCTCTAAAACTGCATTATTGTTGCTAAGTACATTTATAAAAGTAAGCAATCGCACAAATGAAAATCTGTTCTTAAATACACATTACATGCATAGCTGACTTGAGAAGTCTCTTTTAAGTTAATGTAAGAGAACCTGCTTTGCTCTCAGAGAATTAATGAATCAGTGCCGAACTATGCAAATAAAAAGCTTTTATTTCACTAAATAAACCATGGGTCATGGTCATTTGTGAAATGATGCATAACTATGCAAAAAGCAAACAAAAGTTAAATAGTGCATGAATTCCAAGAATAATAAGTTTGGAAGAAAATTAGACAAGCAGGAGCTATGAAATGCAGACAATCACAATGCCTGCCACGTGGTTTACATTGCACTTCTTGAAGGTAACATGAGCAATCTGCAACGAACTTGTTATAATTATTGGACAGAAATCATCAATAAAAACATAATGTGCAATGTACTCATAGTTAAAGTCAGGGATTAGAAAGTCAATCATCTCTCAGCACCAAAGGAGTTTTGATCTTCACCTTGAAAGTTCCAGCACCTGAAATCTTTTCACTGGCTAATTACTTATGGTTTGGGATGCTTGCATTTTATTATTTCTCCTTAAAAGGAAGCACAGGACATCAATCAAATCTACTAGGCATTCTTGCTTATCAGGTTAAACGGTAATACATCAGTGCAAAATATTTATGGATACGAAAGAAAATGTATTTCAACTATTGCTCTGTATAATGCCGGAATACATTTGAAGTTCAACTTTTTGAGAATAACTTTACATCCATTTCAGACCTTCAAGACGAAACTCACTATAATTCTTTCGTTGTCCATTTCAGACCATCAACATAAACCTGACAACGATATAATTCTTTCATTGCTTTCATGTGAATTACCGGTCCCTATAATGCTAAATTTTAGAGAACTTTGGAATCATCATTACGCATTTACCCAATTTACCCTTTTAAGAAATAAAAATGGAGTTTTAAACTCAATGATGAAAATGGTCAGTGAAAGGCAAATAGCCTAAGAGCAAAAATTTTTTGGAAGAATATACTCATGAAATTCTAATAAATACATGAACAGTCAGATTATGAGCTATTCTGGACCCTCATGAAAAGTAAGATAAAATATATGCTCATCAGCAGCCACATCAGTACACACATGAAACTGATAAATGATAAGTGCTAAATTAGATATATATTTTATATTTAATTCTTCCATATTTAAGATAATTCCAATTTATAATGCATGAATTAATCTTCTATTTTGTTGTTATCAAGGACATTATAAAAAGAGGAATTATTGAGCTAAAAAGGAAGATTTTAAGGAGGAAATCAAGGAAAATCCGTAACCGCCCAGACTGCTACAGATTATCAAAAGAAAAGAGTTTCAGCATGTCCACACTTGAAGAAGAAAATGAAAAGAGAAGAGATTTTTCAGATTTATTTCCAATTTTATTAGAAATTTTCTCTTATTTATCTTTCCATATCAGTATGATATTGTTACCTATTCAGTAGATTTAATTCTTATTTAGTTCTTTTAGAATTTTAATTCTTATTTAGTTTATGATTCTTTCCCTATAAATAAATGTTTAATCAAAGGGAAAAATCATCTCTAATCTCATTCCTAGTTTCTCATCTCTAGTTCCATCTTCTCACTTTAACATGTGTGGCAAATTTTATTTTTCTAATCAATGTTGTCAAAAATTGGTTTTAAATAAATTGTGAGAATTTGTTCTTCATCTATTTTCTATTTTAAGTATTTGAATATTTTCTGTTCTTATTTAATTTATTTGCTTAACAAAGAAATTCCAACTATTTGGGTCATTAAATCCATAATTGAGAGTGGCGAATCAATGCCCTTAATGAACTTAAATCGCTATTGAGCATTGGTGGAAATATTCAATCTATTTTAAATAAATGAGCATATATTTTATTGAATTGAATTGGTGGCTTTTCTAATTCTTAATGTTACTTACAATTTAAATCTTAAGAACTTGTTTAAAGTTAATTGTTAAATAAAGTTTAAGTGCAAAATTTTCTTACTTCAATTACAAAGTAAGGAAAGGCAGAATATTAAAGCTTGTTAATATTCATAACCAATTTATTTAATTTGGAAAATCATCTTTTTATTCAATGATTAATCTATTTAAACCAATTCTAAGATATACCTTGGTTGGAATCTTGCTTTATTGATTTTAATTTTGTTATTTTGCATTTTATTTTTATTGAATTCAAATCTCCCCAACTTTTACTTTTTCTATTTGCTTAAATTCAGTTTTAATTAATTCTCAATCCCCGTAGATTCGACCTTGCTCTCACTAAATACAAATTTAATTTTTGAAAGAGTAGGAATTTATTTTTTATTAGTTTCGACAGCTATCAGAAACCATGCTTGATAGATAACACAAAGACAAATTTATCTCAGATATTCTGAACTAGTAGCTCAATCAAGGATATACAGATCAATGTCATACCTGCAATAGTCTTAGCAAGTTCACTTGACACCACCACCAAAACTGAGCACAGTTCTTTTAAATCCTGCGGTTGAATGATGTCTGCTAGGAGTGACCTTCAATTGTAATAATAAAGCTTAGTTTTGTGAACAGTCACATTGGTAATATTTTCATAAAGACATTCTACCTGTATGTGAATTTTGAAGGGCCCAATGTTGCAGCACTACCCACACGAGCAGCAGGATTTGGGAACAAGGAAGAAGATGATGCACAAGGCCTGATATGGACTGGCTGATGAACATGAAAATAACAAAACCAATACCATAAATATGTAAAGCATTATGCAAATATTATGAGCAGTTTAACAGCATGCAACCAATAGCTGCTACAGAAACATAAAGGATATTACAATTTTTTATACACAGACCGAAAAGACAGTAAATACGCATGCAAAGCCAAGTATTACTCAGGTACTTGAACTGAGATAACTCTATCTTCAATTAAAACCAGTAAAAGTCCCACTAAGGAGAAGGCCAAGGAATTACTAATAAATCACTAGCTTACCATACAGATATATACATATAAACGAGCAAAGGAAGTAAGGTTAAATAATTGGGGAAGTATTCTGCGGATGGAGACAATTATATGGACATTATCAATATTTTTGGACTATTTACATTAAAGCAACTTGTTGATACATGCAAAGGGATTAATCAAATATTCTGAAAAGGCATTCACCTGTGGGAAGTGTCCAAGCCTGTGAAGGGATGGATCCTTCACCATTGGCCCAAATAAAAGTTCCTGACCTTTTCTCTTCTTGGACAATGGAGGTGATGCATAGCCGGAAGATCCGATAGCCCCAGTTATTGCAGCATTAGCAGCTTCAGCCTGTTGAATATATGCCATGTTATTGGCATGGTCGCCATGAAAGAGAGCCTGCCTCTCTTCACTTCCTTCAAAATTCTTGCAATCCATGCATTTGCAGTTTTCCGAGCAAAGAATGTTTGCTTGGAAACATTCACAATACTTCTTGAGGCATCCAGATTTCTTACAGTGGCATCCTTTGTTGTGCTTTCCCAACATCAATCCTTCCCCATTCTCTTCCTGCATTCATTTCAAACCAGTTCGACAATTCTCTAAATTCATAAAAAGTTTCAATGAAAAGCTCAATGGGACTTTTTTTTTAGGAAAGCTACTTATTTCAATTTAAAACCAAAAGAATTTCAAGCAACATACAGGATGATCCGAAAGAATTTCAAGTTTTTGGCAGCAATTTGAAACCAAAAGGATAGCATCTTGACTTTACATCAAAAACAGTTTGTATAAACATATACCCGATTTTCTCGTGTTCCATGTGGACTGCTTGCAATTTTTGGCCTGAATGCATTTGGATTTCGCTCTAAAGTGGCTTCAACAGCTTCTCGCCTAGCAGCTTCATTTTCAACATTATTATTGCAATTTACACAATTGCACCCATCACAATATGTTCCAGAAGCGAAGCATTCACAATACCTTGTTAATAGATAGAAAAATTAACTTCGTATCAATCTAGCACCAGATAGTAAGACATACAAGAAATGATATAAGAATGTTATAAGGAAACTAAATTATAGCAACCATGAAAATATAATAGATATTGATAGGATCAAACAACATCAAAGCAAGAAAGCAAGCCACATATATTTAAAATACTTCAAAGAAGCCACCTCCTTGCCATTCTGGGCACATCAGGAGTGCTAAATCAACATGGATACATAAATTTATCACTTCCACAACTTTGTAACCATAGTACTTCCAATGGAGTGCCTATATCTAAAAATCATTCCAACAGTAACAGAAAAACACAGTTCAATATGTTCTGTTATACCCATATTAACTTCACAATTACGTGTGGATATCTAGTTCCCAGCCATGATAAGGGAAAAAAGAGTGTTAAAATCTTTTAACCTTATGTTGCAATAAAACTACAGGTTAAACTGACAACCATCAAACCCATCTTCAAAAACTCATAAACAGAACAGCCAGTGGTAAATTCCAACCCGAAAGCAGTTCTAAGAGCTATTTGGGACAATTTCCTCAAAAAACATAGCAATAAGAAAAATTTTAAGTAGAAAAAAGCATAATCTTATTGCTGATTCAAGTACTTACAGCTTCAAGCACCGTGAATGTTTACAGTTACATTGTTTTTGCCTCTTCGGAGTACCATCTTTCAGTTCAGCAGTCGATCTTGGTTTTGATTTTGGAGATTCTGGCTTTCTGGGGAAAAAGATGTGTTAGCATAAAAAATGGCAAGAAAATTTAAAATAATGTCATAGAGGCATTGTTGGTTGTCTGATTCTTGGTTGATGTGAGGTAGCCAATGATGCCATTGTCTCTAAAAACAATGGTGTCCGAGATTTGAGAAGAAGACCACTCAACTATGAAAACTAAGTAAACATTAATAAATAAAAAAAGGAATAACTAATCATTGACATGGAAGATAAACAAATGCATTTACAAAAGTCCAATTCATTTTTTAAAAAAAAAACAAAGGCAGAAAATAATAGAGTTAATTTGGTTGCTACTATTATTATTCAATTTCTCAAACGAAACTACCATTTATGCCTCACTTTATAAGATAATAGTCTAGAAAGGTAAGATACAAATGCAGCATTATGTGCGTCCCAATTCCATACTCATAATCCAACAAACTGAGCTCAATAAAAGATCAGTTCGGTGTCTCTCAGCCCAGAAACAGGAATCTGAAAGATGCAGCTCCATGAACTATAATGAAAAGAGTATAGATGGTCTAATGACCAAACTATCTTTTCTAGAAAGAACTTGAAACTAGCGGACTCTATATATTAGAAAAGGCAATGACTTGAAACAGAAAGGAAACCATTGAATCAGAAAGAAAGAGAGACAGCAGTAGTATAAATTACAAGAGCACCAATCAAGCCCTCAAATCTATGAAAGATGGTAACTTGAATTTGACGCTCCAAAACCAAAACTTGCAACGAAAACAGGAATTTTCCCACCCCCCGGGCCCCAAATTAAAATTGTACAAATTCACACTCGTTAAAATCAAATTTGCAAAGTAAGCCCACATGACATAATTACACAAACTTGCACCCACACCAATACCAAAAGTTCTCATTCCAAATAAATTTAAAGCGCAATGAAAAAGGAAAACTTACACAGGCCTAACTGGTGGATGCTGCAGTTGGGGCGCAGCTGAAATCGCCGCCACCTGCGACTGCGGCAGCTGCTGCAGTTGGCTTTGCGAAGTGACTACCACCGGCTTCTGCATAAGTGGCGACGTCGCAGGCTGCAGCTGCTGCTGCGATTGAGGGTGTTCAGGGAGGACAACATTCCCCTGCGTGAAGTCCAGCTGCCTCGCAAGCTTCTTTGTTGGGAAATCCGAGCTTACTTGCGTTTCCGATTGCGCTGCCTTTTTTGGAGGGAATTCGCTCCCCTCACCACCCCCCATCAAATTCAAATTCCCAAATCTCTAGAACTACCACCAAATTTTTAATTTCTTTATGGTAGAAAACTAAACGCCATAAAGCAAACTTAATCCACCGAATTCCCCTTCAACAATCCCACAAATTTCAAAAAATCCAATGAAATTAATCAACTTTCAGATCCAAAACCTCGGCAGTAAATCCCCAAAACACGTAATAACACAATAAAAACGAGATTAATCAGCTGAAAATTCCCACAACGAACTCAAGCCGAGAGTGATTTCCCCAAAGGAAAAAAGAATCCTTCCTTTTCTTTCAGAAGTACTTCTTGCTCCCTAAACAAACACTGAAAGACCACAGCGAGAGGAAGAGTAGAGAGGGAAAGAGCAGTTTGATTAGAAAGAAATAAGAGATAGACTATGTTGTAAAAGGGATGAGGGCTGGTGTGGTGGCTCCGCTTTGGTTTTGTTGTTCTTCGTCTCTCCTCCCTCACTCTCAAGCCATTTTGAAATTCAATTTCTTGTATATTTTAATGGTGAGATCTACGTTCCAGCTTTATCCTACGGTGCGCATCGAAAGGTATGATCTCACGGTGGAAATTCATAGAAAAGGGAATGTAATTGGGGTTTTCACCGTTGGATTAATTTAGACCCAATTTTTCAAGGAAAGCGGGTGAGTAGAATTGTCTAATGGGATAGTATTAAGTGTTTAATCCAGAACGTGAATTTTGCTGTTTCCAATAGAAATTTTCCACGTGGAGGATTGTAGCCTGAGTAAAAAAGCATTGACACGTGACAACTTATGAGTGGAGAGTTGGAAAATTAGAGGAAAGGGTGAAAAACGAGGGAATTTATTTTGAGGATTCCGCTCCGTGAAAAGTGAAAAATAAAATAAATTTGGCGCTAAAGAAGTTGTTGACTCGGAAGGTAAATGTGCAGCAGCATCCCTGTCTCAGGTAAGTTTTTACTTTGAAGCCCTCACATTTTTTATTTTTTTATTTGAGGCCCTCATGTTTTATCTTTTTGATTCATGACTTGAGTTTTATTTATATGACGCTTTTAAAGAAACGTCTCTCACTCTAGTCCTAAAATACGCATTTGCTATAATAAATTAGATTTTAATATTAAAAGATGATATTTAAATTTCCACAAATAATCAAAGATGAAATATTAGAATTTTGACGTTAGGCATAATTTATCATAAAATTAATACACCGTTTAAAGTACTAATCGGATTATTATTATTTCTTAACTAATATAAGAAAATATTTAAATATATATATATATATATCGATTGTGTTTCCATGTCATATGTAAATAAACAAGCAGTTTAAGCTATATTAACATACAGAGGCGAAAGCCTCAATTTTTTGATTGTTAATAATATTTATGTATCTTATTTTGTATGACATAGTTTTTTTTTTTTAACAAGGGTTTTGCATGACATAGTTAATGACTAGCCACTCTACCAGTGGAGTGTTATCTGTTTTTCCTTTAAAAGAAATTTAGTTCGGCATTATTATAGATAATAAATATGGTTCAAGACAGAATGATTGATACTCTCACTTTTGAAAGTTACATGAAATATCGAATTTTCTAACTATTATTTCACTAATTTTAGTAAAATTTAATATTTTTATAATACGATGCAAAGAAATTGCTATTCTTATTATGCAGTTGATGATGCTCTAGCATCTTAATAACTAAAAAATTATTTGGAAATCACTAACACAGAAGAGTAGAAAAAATAATAAAAATATGAAAAGATTATTAACATATAATAATCTTTATACGACTCTCTCTACCATAACATCACGGATGTTTAGAATTATTGTTGAATGCCCTAAAAATATGTTTAAATTTTTTTTTATTTAATTGATAAATTTTTTAATTTTTTGTAAATTAAATTATCTTTTTCAAATATGCGTTTAGAAAAAATATTTATTTATCTACTTTTACCCACAAACAGATTTTCAAATTCAAAAAAGTTAAAAATACACAAATTTTTGAGAAAAACGTTTTTTCAAAAACTTAATGCCAAATATTCCATCAACTATTTCAGCGTGAGAAGAGCTTCCCGCAAGCAAGTCTGAAATAGGTAAGAGGCGGATAGGAGAATTTCAAATATATATATATATATATATATATAAAAGGCATATACAAGGATAGATGAGATCAGACAAGTCTCAGAGAAATACAGCTAAACAGAACAAAAATCACAGCATAAAAGACTACTACCAATAAAACGGTTGCATGTTATCGGAAAATCGTAAAGCTTGCCTCAACTTGAAAGTTGAAACTGAAGAAAAAAGGGGCAGAATTACAATTTCCCCGTTCATTAGTGTTAAAAAAAACTTTTAAAAGACCAAATAATGTTATTTTTTGACCCGAATGAACATAAACTATTAATGTATTCCAAATCTCACAATTATCGTACATGTCAAAAGCAGTGAACTGAAACAGCAATTTGTTCCTAAGATGTACTATAACATTATAATCAATTCAAAAAGGTCTACACACGCCTATTGTACCCACACTGTTCATTCATTGTCCAACACCCGCCACCTGCATCAATACACATCTCCTATCCTGTCTCGGCCCATACCGCGTCGATCATCCCGCCCTCGTTCCATGTACATGTCCCGTCTATAGTCTTTCGGTGGTGGGGCATGCCTGATAGGGGATCTGCTCCTCTCCCGTACATCACGCTCCCATCGGCCATGTTGAGGAGGAGGTGGTGGTGGCAGTGGAGGAGAAGGTAACCGCCTCTCAAACCCTTTCCTATCATTGAACATGTCCCTTCCACGGTCTCTAAGACCCCAATCCAATGGCAATGGCCTGTCAAATTTGCTCCTTCCCCTATAGTCAACATCTGGATAATCAGGCCTACCTCTCCCGATGTCATGGTCGGAAAACCTGCCTCCATGCCTAGGAGGTGGAGGAACACCGGGGCCAAAATCTCTAGGACCGTCTCTGAGCCATCCACGTGGAGGAGACCTATAGCTATTCATGGTCCTGGCAGGGGAAACATCCAATGGTGGACCAGGGAAGTGTCTAGGAGGAGCATGTGGAGGTGGAGGGCCAGGATAGCCTCTCCGAGGACTTCCTCCAGGTCCATATCGAGGCCTTTTGCAGTTGTTACAGTACTCTCTCCTTGCAAAGTTCAGGTTGCCACATCTAAGATATAATGCAAGCACATGAGACACAAAATGAAAAAAATAAATGAATGCCAAATATCCATGCTGAGAAAGGGAGAGGAATAGAAGATGTAGTCAGACGGACAAGTATAATTCTTTTCAATGATGAGACCTAACATAAAGACCTAGTAAAAAAGTGTGGGAACATTCAAGAACAGCCAAAAGAAAATATACTCTTGCTTCCATGAATGTTAACAAAAAAACCTTTAAAAATTAATAATTGGTTCTTAACAGCAGCAGAATGACTTCACTATCTGTAAGCTCCCGCTGGCCAACAAATAATATGAAACAAAATTGCTCCAAACTTGTTACAGAATTCAACATCTCAAAATTCAGAATTTCTGTGGGTCCTCCAATCCCAAATATCTGCAATAATTAGCTTTTCAACATGAATGACATACAAAATCATAAGCCAACGTATTTGTTATGAAAAGGGTCAGAAGATCATGCATTAAAAGAAAGCATTCAGACATAAGCAGATTGGAAATTTATATTTGAGGTTCAAAATTAAATGCAAACAATGATATAAATGAAATATCAATAGAAAAATCAGGGAAAGAACAAAATAAAAAGTAACAGATCAAAATTAAATAGCAAATAAGATATACATGAACTATAAGTGGAACAATGGAAGCCAAAATATAAGAATTTTGTGGGGGCATAAGCATATTTTGGAGGAAAAAACCTTTTCATTCTATGGGCAAAATTTTTTTTTTAAGTTTTGGTTTTTGGTGATTGGAGGGCAGGAGGCGGCAAGAGCTGTCACAGACTAACGTAACTCTACCCCTGCATTTAGATATTTAGACGATAAAAGCAGTAGGTGCACAGAATTAATAACGATAAGTAGTACTTACAAAGCATCGGAGCAGATCCAATCTCCTTCCCTTGGACGTACATTGGGATTATTCCTACTCATACCCTCCCCTCTAAAGGGCCCTGGACCAAATCCAGGCCCATCAAAACCTCTACCAGGTGGTCTGCCACCAATCCTTCCTCGAGCATAAGGGGGTGACGAGTCTCGAAATCTACCAGTATCCCTCCCTCTACCAAATTCACGACCTCTAGGTGGACCTCCTGAATGATCAAAATTCGAATTGTATCGACGATCTGCATCCCGGCGACGTCCAGGAGAACCAGAACCTGGATATATTCTATATCCTGGAAAGAAGCCAGTGAAATCTAAGATGAGCAACCCCCAAAACAAAAGAGAACTTTTGATAGTATATATTAGTAATGCCAGCTGTAATTTGTAACCAAGAATTGCGTAACCAATCCAAAAAACTGCAAGGACATTAATCATCACTTAGGATATTGCCCCATGGTAGCAAAGGAGAAAATTCATTCAGTGTTGACATAACTGGCCTTGTCACCTACCTTTCTGAGTGGTTGTCCACATTATCTGTAAATATAACTGGAGCAGTTCCAGCTATAACCATAGTTACTTGATTTCACCATACATGAGAACAAAACAAGTCCAATGTTCCTACAGTAATGTATTAACCACAAAGTTTTTTGACCAGTAAATGCTTAACAATGCTTGTCTAACCTATTGCTGAACTACCAATCCCAAATTAATGGATATGAAGCAGCCATAACTTCATAAAAAGAAACATCGGCAGCAAGATAGAACTTAGTCAATATCTGCACCACAGATAAAAACATATTGCAAATGCCTAACATATAAACATCCAATATAGAAGACCATAACCAAAATAAAAATTTGTATCAAGAACTTCAGTCACTGCATGCCTTCAAAAGGGATCAATGAAACTAACACCAGAAATCATGTGCAGGACAAACCACTGATGGAAGCCCAACCAAAGTTTCATAGAGCCGAATGAGTTGAAAATTAACCAGCTATCCATTTATTCACTCATCCTCTGAATACCATTTCAGCAAGTTCAAAAGGTCGAAACCAGGCATTCCAAAGAACCTTTTTTGATAACCTCCATCTACAAAACACAAGTGTGTGAAACAGCATGGTGGGCTGAAGCTGTAATGAAATGCCTGACCCCAGATGTTAATTATGAATCCAGTCTGCCACTGGTTACACTTGCAATGAGTTATAAGCCCATGAAAGGAAAGGGAAGTAGAGTCTCATGGAAACCAGCATCAAAGAGACTAAGATAGATGCATCAACCCCTCGGACTAATTCACCACCAATTACACAAAAGTTAACCATTAAAGCTTAAATAGTCTAACAAAATTTAAAAACTAACATACTAATAGAATTCCCTAGTTTTTATGCATTTAATTACCAATAGCAACTCTGCGAAGAAGAATTCACCAACGCCCTACCATAAACCCATTCAGATTCAACCCAATTTCAGCATCCAAATGACAAAAGAAAACTAAAAATACCCAGCCAAGCATATCAATCCTCAAGTATAATCCAAATGAACAAATCCAAGTAGCTGCTAAAATTTACCATTTACAAGGAAATTTAATATGATGCACCCACAGTCATTATATCCCATGAGATGAGAGAATGCAGACTTCAAAATGTGTAATGTCTGCACCACTTAACACCACCCCTTGGACCCCATATGTAGCAGCCACGCCATTGCTTAAAACTCAGCATAGTCATTCCATTTGACATATTAAGAGTTGACAGCCCAATATCCCCAAACCATGTTTCATTACCATCATCTTGGTATCCTCAACAGCAAAGCCCTTGTGAAATAAAAATCCCTCATATTACTGAAGCTGACCACATCTAGTTTCCCCATACCATTACAAGCCTATAAGCATTAAATGGCTTTGAATTACCACAACATTCAGACCATACACATGGCAATGGCTTTGTCACAAAAAGCCATTTAATGCACCATTCATAATATCCCCTGATAGCAAGACCCAAAACCATAACCTCAATAAATACAAAACCCAGAGACCATGATCCAAGAATGAACTCATACCAATATGCCTTCCTCAAGACCAAAGTTCTTGCAGGCAACATTCAAAGCTGTAACACACAACAGCAAAATTTATTCGCAATTCGACACTCATAAGTTCTGGTAGATCCACATGATTAACATGTAGTAGAATGAATATAATAAAGGAAATTTGTCACAAGGCCTCTTTGTTGTATAACTATAACAAATGCATCGCACAACATGGCATTATCTGTGAGGCTACTTTATGAATAGACATGATCAGTACATATATTGAAAATAAAAGGCAAACATTAAAATCTTATACAGCATAAGAACACAAATATCTGCCAACAAGGAGGCAAATGCAAATCAAACAGTGCTGCAAGGATCATTTTCCTCACCTAAAACATATAGCTAAACAAGATTTGAGGCACCACTAAAAAAAGGAATTTGCTATCAAATTCAGATTGGTGCAATTTGGTTTAAAAGTTCGAACTTAATAATAAACACCCCAAATTTCCATACTAAAGTAGCAAACAAGACAAAAGACATCATTTGGTATGCAATCATTAAACACTTAACAAAGAATCCTGAAATGACGCCACCAAAAGCTTCAAAACCCTGCAAAGTTTTCATCAAACTAAGCAAAAATATGAATCGCCATGGGCAAATTCACTCCATGCAATGTCTAAATAGGACGCAAAAGCATAGATTATCCGCAAAAATGGAAAGGGCATTGCAAATGTACACAATACTACAAAATTATTATTATATAGAAATAATCCTTCAAGTTATAACATTATAATTGTTAATAACCCGGCCCTGTGACTTCAAAGGCTGCAATTCATTCAATTATACAAAAACATACCAAAATTCCGTACACCTCAACGAACAGGGTCACTAAAAATAATTCTATGTCCTAAACGTACATCAGTACCTAGACGTCCACAAATTCAAGCGTATTATTGTTTAAAATGCTACAAAAATCTCACAGCTTCAGTCTAGGGTTCCATCTTTCAAAAATCAATCCAGATATTAAAACGAAACAAAGCAAAGTGACGCTTCAAATTTAATTCTATGTTTTTTTATTTTAAAATTTAATTCTATGACTTAAAACACAAGAAATAAGGAAAAAAAAATTTCAGGTAAAGAGATAATAACGAACCAGGATTGTCGGAATACCGATCGTTACGAGAATAAGGGGGAGGCTCACGGCGAACCTCGCCGGGCTCGTAGTCGCTGCCACCGGCTCGGCCACCTATACCAGCTCCGCTACCGTCCCCGCCGTCGCTGATGGATGGGCGTACGACGAGACTGCTAAGAAGGGGCTGGTGATGCGACGTCGTTTGGTCTTTGTCTCGTGAACCCATCGTACTGTCGCTTTTTTCCCTCAGCTGGATCGAGAGCTATAAACCCTTAAAGGATATCGTCCTCACCTTTTTTTTCTCTCTTTTCTTTTTGTCCCTTTTCGTCTCCCGCGATTAAAGACCGCGAGATATTACTTATGCAATCCGCCTGAAATAAATAGAATATTTCTACTTTCCACCCCAACATCTATCAGTAATTATAATCATCTCCCGTCGATTCTCATTTGACCTTCATTTGGGCCTTCAACAGAATTAATACATTCATAAAAAGTTATATTTTAAACTAAAAAAAGTATTAATTAAAATTTATAAATGAAAATTGATTTAGCAAATTTGAAAAAAAAAAGATATATTTCTATGTTTTTGAAATTTTTTATTTTTTTTAATTTAACTTTAAATTGATTAGAGACATTAAAAAATACTAATAATAATTTATGAATTGAAAGACATATTAAATAATGGGTAGTGCTACCATAGCACCAATATGCTACGATATAGACCGTTAGTTAGGAATGTAAATTATCTAAATTGTTAATTGATTTACTATTGATCATTTGTTGATAAAGTTTTTAAAAAATTGATTTGATTTGTGTCTCGATAAAAAGTAAAAGGAAATGCATTTTCAGTAAAAAAAAAGTGATATACACGCATGCTCAAAAATATTTTTTTTATTGAACTCCTAAGTAATCAATTTAATAAGTTGCATAAAATTGATAAAATAAAATAATTTAAATATTTAATATTTTAATAAAAATTATTTAAAATAATACAAATATTATAAAAATAATATAATGTAACAAAAATATATCAAAACTAATTTTATATTATTAATGATGAAAATTTGTTTGGTTGATGTAGGTAATAGTAAATATTATTTTTCTAATAATAATAATAAATTATATATGGTGAATATAGTGATGAATTTATAAATTTATATTATAGTTCAATTATTTATCGTTTTGAACTTCATCATCATAAACTTGATTGCTCATCATTTTAAACTTGATTATTTATAGCATATTCATTGCTCGTAGATTAAATGTCTACTTTTTATTGCTCTTCGTTTTAAAATTGATTGCTGATCGTTATAAATTTGATTATGTATAGCATCTTCATCACTTATAAATTTAAATATTTTATTTATTGAACTCATAATTAATTAAGTAATAAAATAAAATAGTTTAAATATTTTATATTTTAATGGAAAATATTTGAAATAATATAAAATAATATAACATAAAAATAAATCAAATTAAAATATTATTTATATTAATTTTATATTAAAATAAATAAGATAATATAGTTCACAATTATTTCAAAACTAATGTTTTATATTATTAATAATGAAAATTTGTTTGGTCGATGGAGATAATATTAACTATTATTTTTGTAGTACTAATAAATTATATATGAATAAATATGGTGATGAATTTATAGGTTTTTTGATTAAAATTTGATTGTTCATCGCATTAAACTTGATTATTTATAATTCTAAACTTGATTGTTTATCATATATTAATCACTTATAAGTTTAATATATATATTTTTATTGTTCATCGTTTTAAATTTAATTACCGTTCTGAACTTAATTATTTATCGCACGTTTATTATTTGTAAATCCAAATAGTTTATTTATTGAACTCAAAATTAATTAATTAAATATGTAATAAAATTAATAAAATAATTTAAATATTTAATATTTAAATATAAAATATTTAAAATAATATAGCTATTATATAATATAATATAAATATTACATAAAATAATATAAAAAATACAAAAGAATAAATCAAATAAAATTAATATTAATTTCATATTAAAATATATAAAATAATATAATTCACAAATACATCAAAACTAATATTTTTTATTAAATAATAAATAATTAAAATATTCTATATTTTTAAAACACTCACAAAATTATTTCTTTAAAACAAATTTAGAATATATATTATTTTTTTCTATTTTCAATAATAATAATAAAATAATTATTAAAATTTACTATGTACAAAAGGAAAACAAAAAGAATAAGAGAAAATCTTATTTTGTAAATATGATAACATTCTTATGCGCGCAAAGAAAAAAGATTTGGACACAAATTGCTTTTTATTGAGTGTAATTTTAAATTTTGTCCATCCAAATTCCATAAACTAGATGAAAAATATTCATTTCCAATTTTCTCAAATTTTTATCTTCTCTCTCCTATTTATTATTCTTTTATTTTCTCTATTCTATTATCAACTTTGTTCATTATCTTCCATATGACTTTTTTGAGGATTATGAAATTCGAATCATTTGATTAGTTTTCTACTTTCTTATAACTTCAATAATTACTTTTTTTTTTCAAAAATTGTGCAGCAAGGCTGCATCCTGTTTATTCTATTTTTGGGTTTCATTTTACAAATTTGACCCCGAAAATTAATTTATTCACTCATTGTACATATAACCTACATATAGTTAACATATAATGTTTTCCGTATAGATAAATTTAAACTGTAGCATCTGTTATAACTTAGTTATACGGAAACTATATATATATTATGTGTGTTGATAGGTATAGCTCATATACAGTCAATATATAACACCTGCTAAAACCAATTAGATTAATTATATTTAAGTGTATTGGTTGTTCCAAACCAAAATCGATGTATTTGATTGTAAAAAATTAAATAATTTAGGATTTGAAATTAGGGAGATTAAATTATGTGCAGTTTAAATAAAAAAATAACAGATGTATATGAATTTTTAATTAATTAATGGAAAGTGGAAATTTAAAGTAAATTAGATTAACAAAAAAAACTTGTATTATATATATGTGTAGTATATATATAATCTAATATAATTGGGTTATATGTCATTCTAATTATTATTAATTTATGTTGTATATGTGTCACTATTACATGCAAATTAATTTTTAATTAAAGTATAAAAAAGTGTATAAAAGATCCCTTTGCATCAAAATTTAAAATTTATGGAATTTATTGTTGAGAGAAACTATTTAATTTGGCTTAAAATATGGTTAATTACTTTAAACTAATTTTAATGAAAATAAACATTAAATGCACTCTAATAAAACCAAATTTAACTAACTGAAAACATTTACATGGATGAAGGTGATTAGTGTGAAAGTGATTACAAACGATTAGCTCGTAACGAAACTGAAGGATTACAAAAATTGGCTTTTTCGTGTCTTTATTCACTGTGTTACATATATGCCACTGCAATGGTTTTGAAAGTGACAAAAGCAAAAGATATTACCCAGCAGTGAAAGCGATAAGCGGCAAAAGATATTGCCTTCAATTTGCTTTTCATCCCAGTCAAGAACTGTATCTATTTTTGTCAACCTCACCTTTCAGTCGGTCGATCTATACCCTTTAACTAGCTCTTTTTTATCTAATCAAATTTTGTAAATCCAACTTCCCTCACTTGCTACGTTTTCCTTCTCAAACTCTAAAATCCTCGCTTGAGCACCATAAGGAGTAGAAGAAGCCATTTTACACATAAAATAAGGAAGGAGAAATTCCAAAAAGATAGATTCTAAAATTTTAAAAAGAACATATCTCACTGTTTCTTTGGGAACTTGAGATAAACGAGAGAGAGGAACTCTGTCTCTTTTATTTTCACCCTTGGCACTTGACTTTCCGATTTTGAAAAGCGTTTAGCCATGTGAGTCCTACCAACAAAGTAACAGAGATATGAGAGAGAGAAACAGAAACAGAAAGTTGAAGTCCTGGATCGAGAATAGAAACGGGAAAAAAAGTAAAATTTCAAATGAAAAGAGATGCTTGCATAAATAAAAATAACAGGGCGGTATTAATTCTTTAAAATCAGGATTTGATGTCAGAACAGATAATTTTTAAAAGGTAAGAGCATTTTTATAGAATCGGTAGCATCTTATTATCATATTAATATTTTTATTATTGACATATCGATGCACCGCATACTATAGAATAAACCTTAAATAATAATATAAAAATTAATTAATTAATTATATTTTTTACCAAAAAAACTATAATACATAAAAATTATATTATAAATTGATGCATTCGGATACTTCAACCAGAGTAGAGAGGAATGATAATATAAAAATCTATATAGGGTTTATAGAATGATAAAACGTCTGGATTGCATGACATAAACGAGCTCCAAATGATTCACGAACACCGATCATTCGTGCAATTGAATCGGGAAATTGCGGAAGATAGTGAAAACAGACATTTTCATCTACGATCTCAGGAAAATTGTATGGAGAAACCAGAACTGGCGGTTCTTATATTCATAGGGCCAAACTCATCAAAATCAGAATCAGATCCCACATCCCGATAATCATAATACCCTGCCGGAGAATCCTCGTCTTGCCCACTATTTAATAAAGGTACATGAAGCTCAGTGATGGGCACTGGAAGAGGCTCTTTGTTGAAGTATTCGTCATGGAGCAATTCCATTGCCGTAGCTCTAACAGC
Organism: Balakata baccata; assembly: GCA_949630135.1. Classification (NCBI taxonomy): domain Eukaryota; kingdom Viridiplantae; phylum Streptophyta; class Magnoliopsida; order Malpighiales; family Euphorbiaceae; genus Balakata; species Balakata baccata. The sequence continues at coordinate 62,654 of CATIWF010098265.1, forward strand.
AGGGTCATAACAAACAAGCTTCTTGACTAGGGCGATTTCATCCACCGAACAGTTAGGAAGGCAGGCTTCTATACCAGTGAGATTTTCAACCTTAGCAAATGAAATTGTTCCATAATCAGGAAGTTTTAAACAGCTTGGCCATACTTCCTCTGTCAAATTGCCCAAGACATTGACAATTCTGCTGATTTGATCTATATCAGATGTCCCTGGGAAAAGGGGCTCAAGGTTCAAAAGCTCAGCAAAAATGCAGCCCAATGACCACAGGTCAACCTCTAGCCCATAGTCTGTGGATCCATAGAGAAGCTCAGGAGCCCTGAACCAGCGAGTTCCAACACATGAAGTGAGTGAACCATGCCTATCATCCCCACCTTCGTCAGCTTCATAATTATAAGAACTTCTCAAAACATCATCTCCAAAGTCGCTTGCTGTATATGTTGCAAGACAAGACGTATCCCCATCTTGAATACTTGTTTCCTCCAAGTAATCGTAAGCCTTGAATTCACTCTCTCGGAATGATTCATCTTTACTCATGACACCTTGCTCTTGGTTACCATGTAGTTCTTGGGCTGAGGTGTCGGTCTGAGGAACATTTTCAGCCGCTGCAACAACTTGTTGCTCGTTTACAGGGCTGTGTTCATATGGCTGAGTATTCTCATCAGCAGCATTAGCAACAAATCCAGGCTCCATGAGTATCCTTGCCTGGTCATATAATCAAAACTAAGCATTTTATTCCGACAAGAATAAGAAAAAACAATCAATAGCAGCAATTTCTCAACATATAAACAAGAAGAAATATGATTCCAGAAGAAAGAGAAACATTTTGGCTATCAATCTCAAATCCGCACTAAATTCAGTTTACTTAGCTCACTAATACTGAAACTGCTGACAATTAACGTACATCTTAACAGAAATCAATGGAATAGCAGATTTTAACACTAGCTTCAAATTAAAAATCCACCAAAACAACTAAAATATCATGGTTCCATTCCATTGTACCGGTGGGTTGCACCTTAATATATAGTTATATCTTAACCCACATTCAATAAACATAAAAGTTCCAATCTTTTTTTCCAATCGCATTATATTCATATACATTTCAAAATAAGAACATCAGAACATAGTTTTTGCTCGATCTTCACAACATGGGCATAATTGAATTGTTCCCATCGCCAATACATTCCAATAAAATGTTGCCGATCCCGTGGAGTTACCATATGAACAAACAATCCCATTAAACAGTTATTTAGCTCATATGTTTAGTTGTGATGTTACATCAATTCAATCATAATTCCATCCACTACTTAATCGTACTCAAACATGGAAAAAGACAATTAGTTTTTGTTTCTTTTTCCATTTCTTTAGAACATAAGCCATCAACTTGCTGTTTGAAACTAAGCTTACACGCTGATCGATTCATTCCCATAAAAACACAAATTCCATAACTAATGAATTATAAATCAAAATATGAACACAATAAGCCGCGTTACCTGGCCGAAATCAGCCAGCTTCAGGACCCCGTCATCAGAAATCAACAAATTACTGGGCTTCAAATCCCGATGCACGATCGTGTTCCTATGGCAGGCATCGACGCCACTTAATATCTGCACCATCCATCTCTTGACCTCGCCAACACTAACCCCGGCTCCTCCATTCTTTTTCCCCTCCTTAATCACCGCCGCCAAATCCGTCCTCAAGAATTCCAGCACCAACACAGCGTCTTCATCCTCTCTCCAAAAGTACTCGTGCAAAGTGACGATGTTGGGGCAGTTCTGGAGGATTTGTAACGCCTCGATTTCCCGGAACGCCGATTGGTAGTCGTGGATTTCTTTAAGGGCAACAATGACGTTGTCAGAGAGCCGCCGGGCCTTGTAGACGTCCGAGTAGGCGCCGGAGCCTACTCTCTCTTGGATTTCGTACTTGGCAATGATTTCTGGTCGAGTGTGTATGCTCCAGCTCTTAGAATGTGAAGATGGCGGGGACTGGTCCATTTTCCGGTGGTGGTGGCGGTGGACTCCAGTGTTTTTCCTCTGGTTCCGGACTAATCTTGGCAGCTCCAGCGATCAATTCCTATTTATTTATTTTATTTTAACTAATTAAGTATTCCTGATGATGACATAGATGGGGCAGAATGACTAAAATGTCCCTTTATCCTCTTCATTCCCTTGTAAAAACCAGGAAATTAGAAAAAGAAACGAAAAAATCACAAATATCACGTAAGCTATCAAATGTATTATATGTTGACAGTAATATAATAACTAATTATTAAGGATAATAGGTAAATTTGAAAAATATGTAAAAAAAATATTTTTATTATATGAATTAAAATTAAGAGATAATAACGTTATAAATAAAAGTTAAGAGATATTATTAATTAATATCAAAATTGAGGTTATGAAATTTACCCAATCAAAAGATAAATGAGATTTGCTGCAGACTGAGAGTTTAAGAGGGTGGAGGATAAAATAGGAAAAATTATACAAGACCATTAATTTCAAACTTTTGACCATTTTTTTTTTCCCAAGAAAAGGAGAATTTCTAAGCTGGAAAGTAAAAGAAAACAACAAAAAGAGAAAACTCAAATTGATACAGAATCAAACTTGGCATCAACAAGAAGTGCAGAGGGCTGATCCCAATGGGAAACATGTGCGTGTGGTCCCTTCAACATTATATTGCATGGCCCATTCGTAGGCCCAAATGCAATCAACGCACTTGCCGCTGCACTTTAAAATCCAGGTCAGAGACGCAGCCTATTGTCTCCGAAATACTAATTTAAAATTAAATTTATTTTAGATATTTATTAAATTAATTTATAAACAGTTACACTCATGAGTTATTATTCTTTTTATCTTTTATAGGAATGTTTCTCAATTGTCCATGAACTATACCATATAAATAGTCATCTCTTTATACAAATAAAGATTGATATTAGCTAAGAGACTCTAAATCGAAATTTTTTCCAATTCTCATAAGTATTATTATCAGTCAAAACACTCCTTAATTGATACCGGAATGTTAGATTTTGAAAAGAAAAATTATCAAATTAGCATTGGTTGAACTTACAATAACAATTTTAAATATATGCCAATTTATATTTGGATTAATCAATAAATAAATTCAAGACTTGCACTAGATAAATATTGTCCTCCTAATTTATGAAATAGTATGACAAAGACATTTGATTATTTAGGAAGTATTTAGAAAGTATTTTAAAAACAGATTTTGAATTTTTTTATTTAATTAACTGATTTTTTAAATTTTTTATAAATTATTTTTTCCAAACATACTATTAGAAAAAAAAACATTTATTTATCTAATTTTACAAAAAACAGTTTTCAAAATTAAAAATATAAAAATTTTACTAAAATAAAAAAAAGTGTTTTTCCAAAACTCAATTCTAAACCCGCCTTAGTTGACTTTCTAGCTTTGTGCCACTTGATAAAACTGAAACTGGCAAGCACTGCACTGAGAAAAGAAGTAACATTTTATTCATAGCAAGCAGAAAACAAGTTACACTATACCAAATACCACAAACTGGAATTCAACTCAAGTTTAGTAGCAGTAGTGGAGGAAGATGAGAAAATGAGCAATTCCCTCTATATGCTTCTTCTAATCAGTTTCTAAGATGGCAAATTACTTGCTTTTAGTTCAAAACTGGTTACTGATGCCACAATACAAACAAAAAGCTTAAACACAAGTAAACCATCCGTCAGCAATCATCAATTGATGAACTTCCAATCCAAAAGTCATGCAAAACAACTGTTACATGTAGTCTAAAGCCTGACGATTAAGCTTTCCCGCCTGCGGTCACCACGCCTCAAGCAACACAACCTCCACACATGATGCTTCTGCAATTTATTGGGGCACTCGCACTCATCAATATGTGAAAATAAAAGGGTAGGATGAGTTGTGATGGGTTCAACTCCTGGTTGGCTCAAATGATGATCAACATTTTGGTTTGACAAATAAACAAAGTTACCAATTTATCGAAATGCAACTTCACACGAGCAGAGTCCTTAACGTAATCTCACATTAACATGGTAAGAAGAGAGGAAGGGAGACTAGTGGGTAGCAGTCAGAAGTGGAACGTGGATACAGTTAATATATGAAGCAAGGACACTTTATCTGTATAGCGTGTCGTATTTCTGACACCGACACAAAATGTCATGAGTGCGTTTTGTAATCTTCAAAAAATTATAAGTACATTTATTTAAGTTAAAAATATATTTTCCCTTCTAGAAAACATAAAATCTCTGCTTTACACTTATAATTATTCAATAAATGTGATTGTATGTTAGTTTTGTTAAAATTTATATGAAAATAATAACATAAAATAATATTTTTAAATTTAATTATTTATAAATTTACCTCTATTTTTAATATTTACATGCTTCCCCCATGTGTCGGTGTCCTAATATTTTTTTTAAATATTGTTTCCCAGTGTCCATATGCATATCCATGCTACATAGCAGTTAATAGTTTTATCTTTTCAAAACCAACTTGCATGCAAATGTAAATATGCCACCAATGAGATATTTTAGCTTGGCCAATAGTAAATTCCATCTTAATAGACATTCATATATACTTGATTCATGTGAAAATAAACTTAAGAGACAAAGGAGGTACTAACGCTATTCCGCAGCCAGAACTGCCGCGTCTTTTCTTCCTCGCCATCTCTTTCCTCCTAGGAGGCTGAAGGACAACTTTAATGGCAGTATCAAAAACAGCTTTGACATTCTGAACAATCAAACAGATAAATGATTATCAATATTCATCAATTCAGAAAGAAAAAGACAGACACATGAACATACAAAACGTTCTCAAATTTGTCCTTTTAAGCAATCTACCTGTTGAGTCTTAGAGCTACACTCAATATATGCTGCTGCACCAATCTGTTTCCTCAGCTCCTCTCCCTGTTAATATAAACTTACTCTTAGTTACTTACATGCCATTAGAAAAAGATAGGTCCCAAAAATTAAATTCAGAGTAGAATTGAAAATGAAATTATCCAACAACACATACATGTGCAGATGTAATAACATTAGAATTCATATGATCAGCTAGATATCCCCTTTCTTCACGAAGATCTGTTAAACATGGAAGAACACTAGTTAATTAAGATTGATACATTATACATAAATGAGCATCATCACATTTCTATTGAGCCAAATAGCTTACCTAATTTTGTTCCAACAAGAACAATAGGAACATTTGGTGCAAACCTACGAAGCTCAGGCATCCACTGAGAAAATTGGAATGAAAAACTTCAGTTCCTGATGTATGAATTACTAATATGTAAATTTGGAAATAACAACTATACCCAATTTTTATAACTTCGAGATCATGAAAAGTATTCTCATTTATGTGGAATGAAGTGCAAAATGAATAACTGTAGGGTTTTAATTTGAAATGGATAACATGAGATACCTTCTTAAAAATATGATCTAAAGATAGAAATTAAAAGGAGATAAAGGGGAAAAATTGGAACAGCAGTGCAGGAAAAGAAATTGAAAAAAAAGTAGGAAAAGGCATCAGATTCAGCAGCATTAAAGTCTGTACCTTCTTAAGAACATTTTCATAACTTGCTCTACTAATTAAAGAGAAAGCCAACACAAATATGTCAGCACCTCTATAACTTAGTGGCCTCAGTCTGCTATAATCCTCCTGGCCTTTAATTACGGAAAAAAGTAAAAGCAAAAAGTCAGAAATAATATACCAACATTAAAAATTCAGTAACCCAACTTTAAAAATGATCACAAGCAGAATTAGAACATAAAAAGCATTCCCTTTCGGATGAAAATCCAGGTACCTGCAGTATCCCATAAACCCAAATTGACAATGTTCCCATCTACAGCCACACTGGCACTGAAATTGTCAAATACTGTGGGTATATAATCCTGTCAAGAACAATAAGAAACTACTAGAGTAATAGATCCCAAATGATTCAATGCTACTAAACAGTTCACAATTGCACAATTTGAATTAAAAGACAAGAAAAAAGAGAGAACCCCCTCAGTATCTCTCTCTGAAAGGCCATTACAGAGAAATAACCAAATAAATATACAAAACCAACCAAATATTGTAGCTTTATATAGGATCCATTTTGAGTTGGGCGAAAACCCAGGTGGAGCATTGGCAGAAAAACTAAACCAGCAAAATAAATAGAGAAAGAAGGGCAGGGGTAACATCATACAGGAGTTGAAAGGCTTACAGTGGGGAACTTGTTGCTGGTGTAACAAATGAGCATACAGGTTTTGCCAATAGCTCCATCTCCAACTGTAACACATTTAATGAACTTGGAAGCACTCATCTTCTTAAAAAGTTAAACCACAACAAAACTTCCGGAACAATTGGTACTTTAGCTAGAGAAAGATAAATATATTTCAAAAGAATAATAATAAACAAGAAAAGAACTCTTCAAAAACAAAAAAGGGTCAGTTAGAGAAAGAAAGGAAGATGATTGAATGGAAAAGGTCAAACATAAGAAGTTAAAAGAAGAACAAGGAGAAGAGTACAGTGTGGTCTACATATGTAGAAGGCTAAGGTGATGATATACTTGCACAAGAAGCCCCTTGTAAAAAAAAAAAAATCTTTTGAAAAAATTTATTGAAAAAAAAAAGAGAGAGAGAGAGAAGAGGGTGCTCTGTCTATAGTCAAAGGCGCCACTGAACTATATCGGCCCCCCCTCAATAAAATTTCAAATCCAACTGAAAATTTTTTTGAATTGCAGAAAAATGGGCCCCGCTTCTCTCTCAAACGGCACCTATGGCCCTTGGCATTAGTTGTTTTCCAACAAATGTAAATAACATTATTTATTGCTATGGGTAGATACTCTAAATGACAATTTTCGCATGTATCGTCTCTCTGTAATCTGTATTCCTCCAAATAGGAAGAAAAAGCAGATAAGGGTTTATTGCTCGTGTGCCACAACCTTAACTCCGTCACAGTCCGCCTTGAATATATGCATTCTGAAAATGGCAGTGAAATTCTTCAAAACTGCAACACGATCTGCCTATCTGATATAAATGAATGCCCTCTAGCAATAAAGATCAAAGATTTTCCTTTTTTTTTTTATATAGAAAAAATACGAATTTCTTTTACTAATATTCTCTTACTGTAAACATGTGCAAAACCAGAGAGGGTGGATGTTTGCAATTAATTTTTCGAAAAACGCTTTTAATAAAATTTATATTTTTTATTTTTAAAAATTGTTTTTGATACAAATAAATAAATAGATTTATTTTAAAATAAGTTAAAAAACAGTTTATAAAAAATTAAAAAAATCAGTCAATTAAATCAAAAAATTCAAAACCTACATTTATAACAATAAACAGCAATCTCACACAATGTTATACCCACTTTCTATCAATTTTTTTTTTAAATAATAATAGTGGATATAATTGTTAAAAACTGGCTTAATAATAATAAAATAAAAATAACGATTTTATTAACTTTAATCCTTTATTAAGATCAAATTCCAAATAAAGTATGAATATTGTTTTGTTGAATATTTAGGTTGAATTCCACAATAACAGCTTCCCACAAAAACTATTAGGAGGACGAATGAAGTTTTTTTCTTTTAAAAAGGGTGGCAATTCTAATTTATACCCACTAAACTATTCATATCTATCTATTTAAATTAGAGTATAAATCATAAATAGGTAGTTAAATATAAATGAATTATAAATAGATTTAAATATAAACGTGGATTAGGATTGGATATGAGCACCTATTTAAATTCATATATAAGCTAAAAAAACCTTTTTTATTTTTTATTCCGAATTTTTATTAAATTTCTTTTAAAATTTTTAGAAAAATTACTTAATATATTAATAATTTTTAGACATTTTTTATACGTTTACATAAAAATTTTCAATATTATTTTTTTTCCAATTTTTTATTAATAAGAAATAAACTATATGATTTTTCACTGAAAAAAATTATTATTTTTACTATTAGAAAATTAATTTTTGAAAGAATTTTTTTTAAAATAATTACATATTTAAAATATTATATCTGCATATTTAGGATACCGATTGATGCGCACGAATCAAACTCAAATAAGTTACGACGATTGAAAATTGAGCATATTGTGCTCAAAACAGCACTAATACGATGAAAGTTTAAATACGGACTCAAATAAAATTAATAATTAGTATACGAACTTGTGATACTAAGTTATCAAGTGAACTGATAAGAGAGATAAAATTGTAAATTTATAATTTTTGATCTAATCAGCCAAATATAGTAGGTTATAAAACATATTATGACAAGTTTATAAATAAAATTTCATATTAAAATTCTTCAATTTAAAATTTCAAATTAATGAAATAAAATTTAAATCTGGATAAGTTTTAGATATATGAATAAATGAGTGAGGTATGGTTAAATGAATATAGAAAATCATATAAGAACTTAAATGAGTCAATAAAATGGATTAATGAGTTGTAAACTCAATCTATTTATATCCAACGCATACCATCATAATCCACATATTTGTCATTCCAACTTTTTAGGCAAGGATTGAAGGACCTAACCGCCAATTATATCCAAAATAAAAAGGTTGGTTAAAGATAACTATATTCTATAGTTATTTATTTATATTGTTCTTTTACTATGAAAATGATGATATTTACTGGAAAAAAAAAATGCCCGCAGAAAATTCATACACATTAGTAATTATTTATATTAAATTGAACGAAAATATTAAAAATTCGTCTGTTTAATTAAAAAAATTAAAACCACGTATTATTTTTGATACATATGTAAATTTTTTTTTAACAATTTGGTCTTTCCATTCTTAAAGGTATTTATTGCTTCTTCCATTTGTCACTAGATTTTCCATTTATTGTATAGTTATGTGGAAAATTTAGTAGGTAAATCAATTTGAACTTAATTATTTTTAAAAATTAGTTTAAAGATAAATGATTATCTAAGCCATTATAAATTTTACTAATTTTTTCACATTTAATGTGGAATCCAACACCCTTCTCTCATGTAAGTTTTGTTATGTGAGTACAATATAGCGAGAATTCTTATAGAGCTTAAAAGTATAACAAATCATACTGCTTACAAACTATAACTCTTATATTATATAAAATTCCTTACGTAAATAGTTAATTCTTCTAAAAAACTATTTCAAAAATAAAAAATTGTTCAATTCATTATAAATTCCACTAATTTTTCAATCCCACTCGGCGTGGGATCCAACGTTATGGATTTCAACCCTGAATTCCTTTGATTCGTCATTTACTCTACAATTACGTACATACACACACATATATAAATTTATATATATACATACGTGTATATATATACACACACATATACATACGTATATATATATATATATATATATATTTACGTTTTTCATTTTCATTTGGTCAAATTATTCACAACTCGACTGAAAACGTAAATGAAGTTAATTGGGCTAAGCCCCATTCTGGCCCAATACAAATGCAATTCCTTCCTTCGCGGCTCACTTTAACACCATAGCCGATTGCCCATCTTCACGCCGTTGGGCCACACCCAAATGTTTTAATTTGCATGCGTTTTTCACTCCCTACAGTTTTATAGGACTAAACAGGCACTAGGTCTGATTTCAAAAAAAAAAAAAAGGTTTTTTTTTCTTGTATTATGTCTACATTATTACAGAGGAAGGAAAAATGGTAATTTTATTATAAATGTTTATCCTAATGATGTTACTATTATTTAGGAACGATAAAATATTAAAAATCATATGTAGTCCAGTTGATTGAAAATTCTAGCAATTTTTCAACCAACCCAAATTTTTTTTTATCAATAACATGATTGGGAGAGAATGGGATTTGAACATGGGTATCTTGAGAGACTCATAGAATTTTCAACCAACTGCACCGCTAGTGATCCCCCTCAACCAACCTAAGTTTAAATTCCATCTATCACCTCCTCCAACATACGTGACCAATACACTAGCAACAGAGAGGTAATAGTAAATTATTTATACTGATAATTAATAACTGAAAGATTATCCTATTAAAAAATTTTGAGTTTGTGTCTAACCTTTAAATTTCCAATCTTGACAGTAAGATGTAAAGAAGCATTTATTAAACTGATAATAAACTTTGTAATTAGTATGCTAATAACATTGCCTTTTTTTTTTTCCAAGTATATTTTAATTGTTTGTATATACAGTTTTCAAAAGTAGTAATTAATTATCGGGCATTTTTTTTTAATTTATTAGGAGACATAATAGAGCTTGGACTATACAAGAGATGATACTAGTCATTTTTTAACATACACTCTAATGTGTTAAATTCTTATCAATATTAGTGGATGGTAGTGAAGAGAGATTCGAACTCGAAATCCCATACAATTCTTACAAATGATAATATCAATCAAATCATTCCTGATCGGCAATTTTCGATTGCTTTCACATTTCTCGTTAATTAGGCTTTAATTAAATGTTTTATGATATCGAAAATTGACCAGCATCCTATGAGGAATGAAGCAATTCGCTTTACAACTCACGTTTTGTGGGCAACATACACAGTTTCTTGAAATTCTTATTGGCTAAAAAATGTAATATATCAAACATCTTATTCCTGGTAACTAAACGTTATTTGCATATTAATTAACTCACAAGGAATATGGTGAAAAAAAAAGGTCAAATAAAGTATCATTTTGTTGACAAATTTACGATTCATCTTTCCATAAATTAATTGCCTAAATCCGGTTTATTATTATTATTTTTTTAATGAACCAAATCAGCGATATAATATCATATACATATAAATTAATAATTATTTTAATTTATATACAATCTATCATTAATCCGGTCCACACAAAATTAACTTTTATTATAATGTTCGACAACAACATTATCCATAATCTACGTTTCCTATTTCACTCCCCCACCCAACTTACTTATGCCAGTATGCTCTCAATTGTTTTTTTCAGTCCAGCATCTTAAAGCTATTTTGACTAATTCAGAATTTGACAGATAAAATTTTAAAGAGTGCTATCGATAAACAACAATTAGATTAACATACTTACATGCAGTAATCGTTCCTTTTAATTTTTTTAAAATACATACGTAAATTTATATTATTTTTAATATTTAGTTCTTTAAAAAAATTATATTTATTCACATGACTCTCACCTAAAAGATAAATTTACCCCTAGCTATTGGGCCTAGCTCTCCCAGTGCTACAAGGTTACAAGAACTTGCACTAGTTCGATTCAATAACTGGCACTAAAATAGATCGAAATATTTAATAAAAAATTGTTCTTTAGGAGCTATATATATATATATTTTTTTTTTTTTTTATATATAACCAATACACATTAGACAACAAAATTGAAAAAAAAAAAAAAGCATGTTGAAAAGAAGAAGCGTACGTGATCTATGTCACATCTACAACCTGAATATGATTCAAAAGACAGTAGAGAAGACAAGCAGATGTCATGCTCCCGTTGGCAATACAATATCTCCCCTAATTTTCTGTACCTACATGATTCTTCAGTTGGCCTACGTACACTGTAGCCTGCATATATGCCTCGACATATCTATATCCCTAGCTACTTCACATTTTACTCCATTTTTCTCTATATCCAAACAAAAATTTAATGTCCTGTCAAAATATTCTCTGAGAATTCTTGTCATGAAAAAAAGGAGGCATGTAGAGGAAAGAGTAGAGAAGGGGCAAAAAATAAAAATTGAATTATTTGAAGAGTGAATTCAATCAAATATGCATTTAGCGACCCAACAAATCTATTCATATATACACTAAAAATGTCACGAAATATAGTACCGACGAAAAAAATTGTCATGTCGTCGATAGCATTGCTAAAGTTAAAGCAGCAAATTTATTGCTAATCACATTGTTTTAGGCGTCTATATATTTTTTAGGGAAATATAATTAAAGAAAAGAAAGAAGAAAGAAAAGCATATATATGTTTAAATTACATTGAAGAAAATGAAAGTCTTTGTTTACTTTTTATTTTTATTATTTTTTTTTTGGATTTATGCAGATCACTATGAATCAATTGAATTCAAAGGTCAAATAATTTTTTTATCTAATTAAATTATATGTTTTTTATGTGCAATTACGATTCATGGCACACAATCGTCAATACCCAAAATTGATAAATTTTTCTTTCAATTTTTGATAATTAAGAAAGCATAAAACATATGGGAATTAATTAAAATATCATATTGCTTAAATGAATTCATTAATGCTGCTTCCAAACTGCAGCATTACAACTGCATATACATGAAAATTAAGCAACATTATCACTAGCTAGCAGCTGCTAAATTAAGTAACAACGTAGATAAGTTCGATCTTAAGTGTATTAATTAAGGACTACCAATGTCAAACTTGGAGCTTGCACCACATAAAGCCAAATTGTATAGCATCATGAGCAATCAGCCTTGGATTTTAGCAGAGTGACTGCTCATGATGTTATATCGTTATATGAAGCTCGATCTTGTGTGCAAGCTACCTTGTCGGAATATGAATATTCCGTTCACCGGAAACCTCCTCCGAAAGCTGGTGCCCAGTAGTCTGCTCCATTATCACTTCCAACCTGCAGAGTGCACGATACAGGAACAAGACACAGTCCTCTACTCCTTAAATCCTTCTTTGGTTCTTCATTATAGTCCTATAAACAAATAATATTAAAGAAAAGGTTCATTTTTTTGGCAATTAAGCTTAAGTTTTAAGTAATTATAATTTTTAAAATAAAAAACAAAAAGGAAGAAAGAATCGGGTTTATGAATTAGATAAGAAGTACCTGTTGATCAGAAGCTTTCCTCTTTATGCAGTTATCATTCAACAACTAGTCAAAAGAAAAAAAAATTACAAAAAGTTAGAACAATCCCTTTGAGAAATTTCCTACAATTTGAAATTCAAACTAATGCAGCCTTTGATCATCTACAAAGCTAGCTGAAAACATTGTTCTTTTCTTTTAGCACATTCTTTTTAGGTATAAAAAATCACAGTAAACTCCTGACTATAAGTATAAATTTTTTTTTTTTAATATTCAAACTAAAGTTAATTACTCAAACCCCTTTAAGGAGATAATTGATCCAATAAAGCATACCTGCCCTGGGTCCTCAGGAAATATACAATTATTCCTTTCCCCTTGAACCTACCAACAAAAATTTATAATCATTAATCAATTAATGCTCACATTTTCATATTTATTCTCGTGCACAAGCAAACACATATCCACATGACCATAATATAAAAGAAACAAATTCTTAATGGGTCTGTCCGGTCTAAATCTAGACTAGCTAGTCTAGTTTAGTCTTGATAGAATTAAGACAAAAGAAAATAGAGAATTTCTTTCTGCATTGGAAATTGAAAAGTGTATTTTATATGTAGAACTTGAATTATAATATTTATATAAAATAAAGGGAGTTGCTTACAGATTGTTGCTGCCTCAAATTTGAGGATCCAGTGCCCAAGTACGGTAAGCTGAGAGCCTGCAATATTCATGGGGGTTAATAGAAAGGGAAGAATATATAAATTTCAGGACTTGAATAACTAAAAGAATGTTAATATGGAACATCGTGAAATCAAACTTTTTAACAGTGAGAGCCATCACTATACTACATGTTTGTTTGCAAAAACAAAGGAAGAAGAAAGAAACATCACCTCAATTTGGCTCTGAAGGAATCTGATGTACCCTATTGCTTCTAACAAGACAGAGGCTGTGTCAGTCTGAAAAAGAGAAAAATACCACACCACAAACATTCAAAGTCATATTTTCTTGTCTTCTTTATTAAAAGGAAAAGAAAAAAAAAAGAAAAAGAAAGAAAGCCTTTTATATTTGAAGATATATTAATCCTTTTGTATGGGTATCTTGATAGAAAGAGTTTTAATTGTTTTATTCAGTTTGTTATTAATTTCAGTAATTAGTAATTTTTTCTAATTAATTACCTTTCCAAATGGGGAAACTAGCTGGTGAAGGGCAGTGATTCTATCACCTAACTTCTCCTTTCTTACCTGGCGAAAACAAAAATAGTTAACTTATTAGATTCAAGATTTTATCTTATGAATGAAATGCTAGAAAGAAAGAATCAAGAAATGGACAATCAAGAAAGACAACAGGCATCAGACCAAGAATGTTTTTGAGTGTTTGTGCATGTTGTGTTTGTGTATTTTTCTGAAAGAGATGTTTCTTTATGTACATTACCTTAAAGGTTGATTGGTTTGAAGAAGGTTGAACCCTAGCTTTCTTAAGTACCCCACCAATTGAACTGCTTTTACACTACAATATTTAAACAAATAAACCACAAGAAATTAATAATTTTTTTGATTCACCAACATGTATATATATATGTATTAACTTAAGCTGAGAATAACCCTACTTGGATTCACTTTTGAAGATTTACTGTGTTAATTAATTACCTCGGAGGATCGATCTGGAGGTGGGTGCCTAGCATCTGCTTTGTTGGTGGAAAAATCCAACATGTTACTGCTGAAACTTGTAACACAGGACTTGGGAGAAGAAGCAGAAGCAGGAGGAGGAATCATTTGGTGAGACCAACTAGGTTTTGGTGTCTGAAAATCTTCATTACCATGTCCATAAACATAGCTGCTAGCAGAGTTTTCTTGCTTCACATGATCCAAAACAGCACCACCACTTGATGCTTGATGATGTTGTAGTATTTGTTCCTCCCAATTCTCCAACTTCTTTGCTTGAAAATGGCTCATGTTTCCCTTATCTTCATCCACCAATCCACCCCTAACAAAATCACATATAAATTTTCAGAGATCCATATTCTCAAGCATGATTATATGGACAAAATAATACTATATATAAGCATGGATAGAGATTTACAGGAGGAGTTGGCTCCATGATTCTGGAAGCTGATGATCTTGGTTATCATAACAAGAAGGAATAGTAAGTGAAGAAGAGGGAGTATAGTGAGGGAAAAAACTAGCAGGAGGAGGAAGAAAAGGAGAAGATTGTTGAAGAGTTGGTGGCCTCATGTTATTGATATTCCACCAGTTAGGGTTTCCGGCCATTATTTGCTGCACCGGCGGTGAGGTTTGCAAAACGCCTCTATTCATTGCTTCTTCAACAAAACAAAACAAAAATTGTATCACTTTGGTTAATTAATTATCTCTTGAAAGAAGATGAAATAATTCCCCTAGCCTCTTTCTTCCCTTTGCTTTTTCTTGAAGCTCCCAAACAGGATCTTTGCAGAAAGTTTGAGGGTTCTTCTCTTCTCCTATTCTGGATTAATTAAGTAGAGAGGAAAACCAAAGTTCTGTTCTTGAGAGATTTTAAATCATGGAGAATTGAGAACCTTTGTCTTTCTTTTCTCTCCCTCTCTCTATTTGCTTTTTTTTTTTTTAACTTCTCTTTCTTCCTTTCTTCTTCTTTTAAATGTATTTTTCTTTTCTTGCTTTTTCCCTGCTTTTGCTTTATCTCAAAGTGGACAGAAAAGGTGGGAGCAATTCTCACTTATTATGGGCGAATTGGTACGGACTTTTCTTTTAAATTAGAATTTTTGAATTCGGGTTCAAATACGTATTTGTTTTCAAAACGTTTTAAAGAATATTTTTCTATCTTTCATAATTCTATTTATCACGATTTGAATTCAGCTCACTATTTTGGGATGTTATAATATAAATTGTTTTTTTTTAATAAACTATATTGTTTTTTTTATAAAAAATAAAAGATTTCGTTAGAACAACGGTGGGTGGACAGGTCTGTTATATTATGTATCCACGTGTCCTTTTAAGGCTTATTTCATTCTATTCCATACAAATTTATTAGATCCGATCCGAACCGAATCCAATCACCCATAGTGTGCGTGTGGGCAGTACCGTGAATAATGAAGTCTATATCAGACCAAATTAGTTTTTATTGAACAAATAGGTCAAATTGTCAAAATTAACCCTGTCAATTCCGTTTAACACCAAACTATATTATAATATAATTTGACCATAAAAATAATTTAATTTGACTAATAATTTTTATTTTATAGAAAAATTATTTAAAAAGTTAGATTATAATCTTTCAAATAAAAAGCTTGTGAAACAGTAGTATTAAAAAAAAACTAGTAGATTATAATTTTTCTTTCCTTTTATACCCTTATTCTTTTTATCATATGACATATTATAAAATATAATTATTAAATTATCTAATATGTATATATATAATAATGGAATGTTAGATGACAAATGTGAGTATATTTATTATATTAGGATGATATATTTAATATAATTTTTATAATATATAGTATGCATATATATTATATAATTTATTTGTATTATATATTTAAATATATTTTATATAATATTTTGATTAATGTAAATATATCATTTTATATTTTTCAGCTAATTTTATTAAATATTTTTTTCGTTGAATCAACTAGATTATTAGCTACCAAATTTTCAGTTACAACTGGATTATCAGCTAGTAGTTAGATTATCTGCTAGTTTTATCAAATATAACCTTAGCGGATCATACTAATTGGAGATTTGTATGATATTGAAATAAATGACGTTCGCTTTTCGAATTAAAACACTTTCAAAAGTTGATTTTGATGGATGAAATCTAATTAAATTAAATTTTATAAATTAATAATTACGCTATGTAAAATATAGATAATTTTTATAATTAATTTAATATTTATAAAACAAACTTTTATAATATTTAATTCGATTTATAGATAAATATATTAAATTAATTTAATTAGGAATTTGCATATAAGCATCTTGCTTCATTTATAATTGGAGACTTGGGGTGTAAAAATGAGTGCCGTAGCCTAGAAAAGTCCACAGTTAGTCAATATATATGTGAAAGGGGTCGCTCATTATCACTAGATTAAGAGTGTAATTGAGTCGAGCAGAGTTGATATAGTACCAGCCTCGAGTTCTGCTCGATTAAAATACTTGAAGCGAGAACTTGATTCGAATTCAATCAAGTTCCTTAATTATATAGGGCTCTACCACTGGCATCACAGCTAATTATAATAAGGATTATTTGATATTGAGATTGGAAAAATACTTTTAAGTATTTAAACTTATTTTTTGAAATAAGCAGGTAAATAATTTTTTTTTCAAGAATCAAATTTGCAAAAAAATATTTTATAAAAAAATCAATCAGTTTAATAAAAAAATTTAAAATATAATTTTTGAACACCCAATAGCAATATCAAACACTCTATATGTATTTTATGAATAAATGATATAATTTTATCATTGAATTTTATATATTGAATTATATTCGGGGCAGTTTGAAGAAAGATATATATCAATAATCAATTGTTTTGTCATCTAATAATTTCCAACAAAGCCCACAGTCATATTGAAGTCAAAAACATTAATTTACTATATTTTAATAAATTGCTTGGAATTAGAATATTTAATTAAGCTTTTTCGTTTAAGCTTTTCTTGATACACATCTAATAGATGCCAGAAACGTAGGTCATCATGATGCATTTACAGAAAAAAAAATGTAGATCATAACGAAAGCATTAATTAACAAAAACTTGCTATTTGTTATACCCATATCATATAAAACAACAAACTAGTATTATTTTTCAATTTTCACTCTATATTCAATACGTAATGCAGAGAAGAAAATTATTTATCTTAATTACATGTGGTGGTGTCATGTAAATGTAATGGTTTAATATTAATATGTGTAAATGTGTAATTATATTATGATTAAGTTACTAATATACATCCATTACCCGTGAGAGAGAGTATGGAGGGCCGACATTTAGTACACTTTTCGAGTGGTCAAAATCTTGGGTTTGGAGGTCCCCAATTAACCTGAGTTCCCTTTTTTTTTTAAAATTTTCCCGTGAAACACACAATAGATGTTCGTATGATATAATTTTTAAATGCGGTAAAATAATTTTATAATAGTTTTAAGATAATTAATAATTTTATAATAGTTTTAAGATAATTATATATTTAATATCCAAATTTCATATTTTAATTAAACTGAAAGAGTTTTATATTAACCCATTTGAGCTCTGATTGGATTTTATTAATTTTCCTAATTCTAAAACAATGTTTATTACCATTAAAATATTAATAATAATTTAAAATTTGGAAAAAAAAAAATCTTTCTAATATACCTGCTTGACACGAATCCAATCTACTTAATTGTGAGAAAAAAAGGGGGGAAAAAAAAAAAAAACTCTGCCAAGCCAGTTATATATATGTGGGACACTATAAAATCATCTAAGTAAATAACCAAAGGCTAGCTAGGGCATTGAACTTGTATGTAATTTCCAAGAACATTCCAATCTACATGAAAAGAATAAACTGAAAAACGTATAAAATTATATAATATAAATGGAATTATTCTTCTTGGTATAATTATTTAATTACGAGAATGATTCCCTTAAACCACAATTCAAGGTTAGAAGCCAACAAACAAAGGAGCAAACCAACCCTTAAATCTCGATCGAGAGACATTCAATATTATTAAATTTTTTTATTTTAATAATAAAAGGGAATATTTAAGAATAGATGGAATTGAGAATATATGTGTACTCCGTACTGCCAAATCTTTATGAGAGGCTCTGTGTCTTCTTTTAGTTACCCATCTTTACATATTTAATTTTATGTTGTTTTTGGTATTTTTTTCTTTCTTACATGATGATGTAGAGAGCTCAAAATTTTTCATCTTTGTTACGACTATTTCATAAAAGGTGTAAGTAGCCCTAATCGGTTTTGGCATTCTTCTTTGTCTACCTATAAACCAAATTACCGCCAAACAATTTTCTCTTGTCTTCATCTGCTTCAGCTTATATTCCCCTCTTCTTCCCCTTTTTCTGCTAACATTCCCTTATTATTATTTTTTAAAAACAAATTGATAAATTAAAGATTATAGAATAAGATTAATATAAAGTAAGATGAATCTATATCCATATATATAAATCAAAGTAAGTAATATGTAACTTTGAAATAATCAGTAAAACTGTCATGATAAATTGAGTTTTGAGTCATTTGGTTAATTTTGTCCTTTGTCTAAGATGAAACCATATAATAAAACCCCTCAACACATTATATAGAATTAGCCCAACGAAATTATAGTAATCTTTCTGATATCCGAATTCTATCCGGACTTCCTATTTGTTAAAATCAACAAAACTATAGTAATACTGCTATATTTTTATGTGTGAGAATTGAGAAAGATTTAGAATTAGAGTATTCTCTTCCATCCACCAATAATGATATAAGTTTATCGCTTTTATAGTAACTATTAAGAGGATGATTGCCTTTTCATTGTAATTGAACAAAAAAAACCACAATTTGTTAATTTAATTTTAAATATTGATAATTAATTAAATAAAATCCTTAATTACTATCAAAATTACTTGATTAATTAATCGTAAATTCCACAATTTTGGAACTTGAATAGTCGTCGGTTTCCTCCAAGTCGAATATTACATATAAAAAAATGTGTAATTTTGTTTCAACTTGCTTCATGCTTGATCATTGGATTCCTAATCGCATGCTTTATTATTTGATAAATTATTCAATTTTATCCTTCTTTATGATCCCAATAGTACTTTTTTTTAAATGACTTGCAACCCCTAACCCATTGCTTATTATTCTAAACTAGGAAGCTATGATTTATGGGTAGATTATCTACTGCAAGAAACATGCACGGACAAAACACATAGAAATCTATGAGTTTTGATATGTGTGTATGTATACATTTATTTACTTTTTTATATTTCTTCAATTTTATATATAATAGTGCACATTATCTCTATCCACTTGCTACCCTTCTTTCACTATCAGTATAATTTTGCGTTATTTTTAGTAGAAAAAATTTGATGGATATTTGAATTTGAAATTTTATTGCTTTAATATTCAGACTACTATTATTAAGCTAAAATTTATTGATAATTTTTTTCTTATTTTATGAGTTATTTGTTTTTTCACATACTGGTACATCTACTTCCAGCAGCCTCACGGCTGTGAGTGATGGAACTAAGGCACCTATGATGTAAAAAGCCATAAGCTTAAATAAGGGAGTGCAAAAATATATTTTTAATATCACAAATTTTAAAAAATAGTATAAATTTATATAATATTATAAATATTTAAAAAAATTAAAAGGTCAAATTAGTTATTTTGTAAGTGAATATAGCTTTGCCATTAACTGTCACATTAATATTAATATCCGGTACTTTGAAAATGCCCTAATTTAAAAGAAAAAAAAAACTAGGTAACATTTTTCTTAATGCTGAAATATTTACATGTGACGTTATCCAGACAAAAACATCTCAATCTTTGGTTCGTTTATATTTATGTACAAGAAGATTGAAGAATATAGTAATAATAATTTTTAGCTTTTATTGCTATTTAAATTGGAATATTTTCAAAATTGACAAAATTATTGAAACCTAAGAAAGGGAATAATCATCGACAGACAAGCAAACAAAGCATATCTCAGTAGGTAATAAAAAATAAAATAAAAATTCAACAATCATTCTCATAACCAAATAAATAATTAGATTTTTGTTCCTTCTCTCATCATGTCCTATTTAAATACTGATCCCCATACATCTACATCATGATGCTTTTTATTCTTAATCTCCTTTTCTTTTGTCCTGTTTCATACAATAAAATCCTACGTCGTTTTATTTTTTTCTCCACTAGTAAAGCTGTATTATTTTTTTAATATATGCTTTTTTTATTAAAATATTTTTTAATAAATAAAACAAAACTATAATTAATTTATTCCGCTTTCAATAAATTAAGGCTAATTATTTCCATGTGAGGTTTAATTTGCCAGCTAATAGGTGTCAAAAGTGATATCGATAGAAGAGAAAATGTCAAAAGAGAGAGAATATTTTTCCTTTTCTTAATTATGTAAATTAATTATATAATTAACATGCAATTTTATTATAATTAACATGGCATACAATTATTTTTTTCAGAAAAAAAAAGGGTATACAATTATATGCTCTATTTGTTAGTTAACTCTTTATTCTTGCATGTTATTATGTATATGTTTTAAAAACTCGGAGATTTCACTTTTCAAAAAACAAAAAAAAAAAAACTCAGAGATTTCACAAATTTTATTATTTGATAATAATAAAAAATCATCATGGTAATTCAACAAAAATATTTATAACTTGATATCACAGTAATTCATAAAAATTCTTATTTATATTTTACTTCATAAATAAGCAGCAATTTATCATTAATATTGAGAATAGATTTTTGTCATAAAAATGTAAAATTAGATCGATGTATAAACAAATGTATAATTTAATTTAGAAATAAACATGTATAGAGTGAGCTTAATTTCACGTGCAAATTCACGTGACTGACAGCCATAAACTAAAAGATAGAACTTTATGGCCGCGGTCGAGTCCAAATAGCTAAAGGACGGACCAACACTTCTGAGACTAGTCAGCCACTCACATGCCGCCACACGTGTAAAGCGGCACTTATTATTATTTTTTTTTCATAAAATGAGGAAACAAATTAAATAATAATAAAGGAAAATTACTTTAATTTTTCTTATATTTAGTTAAATATACTGATTTCTATATTTATAGGAATATATTATAAAACTTCTCAAATTTAGTTTAATACAATATAAAAAATTTTTATTTATTTTTTCTATTACATATAAAAAAAATCAAATATTGTCCTTTTTTTGTCTTAAAATATTAAAAAAATATTAAAATTAACTTGATATCAAGATATCATTTTTATTTTTTAATATTAGAAAAATATCAAATTTTTTAAAAAATAAATAAGAATATTTTTTAGTTGACTAACATAATATTATAATTGATTAACAGAATATTGCATTTAAAAGCAACAAATTATATTTTTAGCTATTTGAACCAAATTTGATAAATTTCATAATTTATTTCTAAAAATAAAATGACAAATTAGTGTATTCAACCAAACTTTATGAGTATATTAGTAATTTATAATAATAATAATAAAATTATTATTTATTCATTGAGATTTAACATAATATATCAGTAAAAACTATACTATTTTCCTCTTTTGTTTTGTCATATTATACTAATACGTCTTTTCGTTATATTTTCTATTAGAAATACGTTAGATTATTGTGAAATAAGAAATAAAAAATTATTATTTATTTTATAAAATTTTAACATATTATACTAATACCTATTTGATATTTGACCTATTATATTATTACTTTCATGAAATTTCACCAATTATACTATTACCTTTTGAATAAAATATAATATTTTTTTTATAATTATCAGTAAATGCATTTAAATTTGACAAAATAACGATATAGCAAGATTGTAAAAATGGATCTAGTCAATTTAAATAACACACAGTATGTATCATATATAATAAAAATATAAAATAAATTGTTATAAGTTATTTTTACTACACGATAAAAAGTGATTAATTTTGTCAATTTAAATAATATTTTTTTATATAAATCAATACAATTTTAAAAAATAATTTGTATGGAATTTTTGTAATGTTGCATATTAATATTGAAAATATAAATATTAAAATTTAACTTTTTTTGAATATATATATAACTCTTAAATAATGTGAACAATTATATGGATAATTAAATTAAATATTTTTATGATGTGTATTACTAATATTTTTAATAGCAAAAAAATACTGTTATTTATATAAATAATTAATTTCTAAAAAGATATTATATATATATAAATTTTTTAAAAAAAATATATCATTACTTAAATATATAATTTATTTTTATATTAAAATAACTTTTTTTACATTAATGAAATAACTTATACGAAGATTTTTAGAAATATGTATTGTCAATAAAAAATGCACATACTCTCCTCTAAACACGGGATTAAATCTCAATAGCGCCTTTATTCACTATTTTCTTATTATTTTCAACCGGATGAACTGTGACCGGAATACTGATTTTCGGTCAAATTGGTTGGTT
Source organism: Balakata baccata (assembly GCA_949630135.1). Taxonomy (NCBI): domain Eukaryota; kingdom Viridiplantae; phylum Streptophyta; class Magnoliopsida; order Malpighiales; family Euphorbiaceae; genus Balakata; species Balakata baccata. The sequence continues at coordinate 85,562 of CATIWF010098265.1, forward strand.
TACTGATTTTCTGTTCGGGCTGTATCACTTCCGGTTTTGGTGTTGAAAATTGCCTTGGCTAAAGTCTAGTTCCAGATTAAAACAGTCGGTCTGGGCTGGTTTTATAACTATACTATATAATTTAACAAAAATAAAATAAATAGATAAAAAAAACAAAATTTTTGAAAATAATAATAATAAACGGGGGGAGAGTATTAGGCACAGCCATTTCAGGTGCAATCACATATTCACATCAACTTAATATTTAGAGTCAAAGTGGAACTAGATTATGATTTTACCTTTTTGTTGAATTACATCAACGTGTGCACTGTTTACCTTAAGAAAATTGGAGGTGCCCATTAAGTTTCTTCAACTATATAATTATTTTGATAATTCTTTTTGTTCAAATTATTTTTCGTTTTCTTTTTTTTGCCATCATCATTTTAGAGTAAGAAGTTCATAATTAACTTCATATATGGCATATACTAATTCATAAAATGTATAATGAAACAAATAATTAAATTAATATTTAAATATTTATACGTATTTTTTTTCTTCATTAGGGGATTAAGTAGACGATAAGGTATATAACAAAGAGCAATCATACATTACAAAATTTGAGATTGGAATGACTACTTCGATTTAAATATTTTGATCATATCATTTTATTTATAAATAATTAAAAACGAAGAGTTAGGAGATTTGACCTTGAAGCAAAAGAAGTCAAGCAGGCGGTTTGTGGGCCTGAGAGTCCACTAAATAAACTGTAGTCATTATATAACACAAACTTTCTCTTTTTTTTTTTTTTTTTTTTCTCTCCCTCTCTGAAAAATAAAAAAAAATGATGGACTATCAATGAGTGAGAGCGACTTAAAAGTTATTGGACTCTATCGATAAGGCTTAGCGTGGTGGGCCCAACTGTGGATGCAAGGGCCCCACTTTTTCCTTCTCCCTCTTCCTGCCTACGATTAAAATAAAGAAGAAAAACTGTCTTAGGACACCGACCTTTAACAACTTTTTTCTCTTTGTTTGTTTTATTGGGGTTTTTTTTTAAAAAAAAAAAAAGAGGAAAACTCCAAATATCAACTTGGGCCCATCGTCTAATTATTTCTTTCTCTTCTGTTTTTTTGAATTATATTTTTTTAGCCTCAGTCTACAGTACATTAGATTGCAAGATATTTATCAACTGTTGAAATTACAAATTAATAAATTGTGTACCCATCCAATGGACAGACAGACCCTTTTTTTTAATGTTTTAATTGCTTGGTTTTCTTAAAATAAAAATTTAACATTATTGGAGTTGTAATTACGTCATGCTTACATCAATTATGACGCATCATCTTGCCCCGGTTTTGACCCGATTCATCTCCTCGTGGACCTGCCCATCCGTCATTTTTGCCTCCGATCCAACAGTTGGGAAAAGCGCTACTGCACACCCGTACATATGCATTAAATCAAAATTCATATGTTAAAATTAGAAAAAAATGAAATATTTATTATTTTTTTCACCATATGAGAAATATGTATGTCGTGCTCTTAATGCTATGATACTTATCATGGATCTACTTTAGATAATAAATTTTTATAACTATTTAGTTAGTTAAATTTAATTGGATTAATCAGTATTCAAGCAACAAGTTTATTTAGATAATAAATACAAATAATAGCAATGATGGAGTCACGTTTACTTAAAAGTGAATAATTATTTTTTTATATTATATGTAATAATATTTAAATTTATATTATTTTTTAAAATTTATTTTCTATAAATAATACTGTAAATCTATTTTTACATTACTTAGTAGTATAACTCGTGGATTTTGATTCCACTAGTGAATGATGCACATGTAAAGAGGAATATTAAAATATATGAAATGTGGATTATTAGAAAGCAAGCTTTAGGCACGCGTGGGAGAAAAAAAAAACTTTTATCACCTAACATGATATGATATTATTATTGGAGAAATGAAACTTTGAGGTAAATTTAGTCTATTGTTATTTATATATTAATTCAATTATATACTGACATACATTTATTTATTTTATTTTTATTAGTGGAAATAAATATAACTAATAAAAATATTATTTAATAATTTGATTAATCTACCGATGATATGAGTTTACTTCTAAAAATTTATGTATTAGAGAAATGATATTAAAAAAATAACTGCAATTGACTACCTAACAAGACATAATTATAGTTAAATGGTTCTAATGAGAATTGTAGGTTGACCTGTTTTGTTGGGTAGTTGAGATGTATGTTTGAAAACCCATTGGTCCACTTTTGTCAACCTTAGCATTCATCTAATTTCTCATGTTATTCAAGTGATCATGACATTTTTACACTATTGCCCACTTCTTATCCAAACATATATCTCAGCAACAAATTCTGAAATTCACATAAAATTTTTGTTGAAAAATAATTTAAAAAAACTATTAACAGGGATGAATTGAAGAATTCAATACAAACCAATTGAGGTTAACTTAATTATAAACTAATTATAATATACATGAAAAATATTAGTTTTTGTACCAATCTCCCTTAAAAAATAATAATAATAATACAGGCCCACTGATATAAATGGGCCCATGACGGAACCTGTTGAAACACTAAATTTTGATCATGAATAGTCAAATTAGCCCAACAAAATACATTGGGCTATCAGGCCCACATCCTTTTTTATTTTCCCCTTTACCCTCCTAAGTGGCAATTTATTATATGCACCGAGTGGATAGGGCTATATGCTTCACAGTTTTTACACAAGCGTTTTTCTTTTAAATTTAACAGAGCTTTTGGCAATGCCCGTCTGTTTTCCTTTTTATTCTTCGGTTATTTGATTTCTTATTTTTTTCATTTTATTTTATTTTTTCTATTTTGTTTGATTTATTTTTTTGTGATTTTTTATGTTAATTGTAAATAGGTAAATATATTTTCAGTTGATAATACGATTTTGTAATTGTTTAATTTGTAAAAATTTAAGTAAAATTCAGTTGTTAAACAATGAATTTAAAGTTATTAAATAATAAATTTATACTATTTAATAATAAACCTAAAGTTGTTATACAATTATTAAATAATAAAACTAAAATTATTAAATAATAAATTTATCGTTGTTAAATAGTAAATTTAAAATTATTAAATAATAAATTTATAATTATTTAACTATATTTATTTGAAAATGAATTTACGGTTGTTAGATAATAAATTTATAATTGTTAAATAGTGAATAAATCTATAATTATTTTATTATAAATCTACAATTATTAAATAACGAATCTATAATTATTTAATAATAAATATATAGTTATTAAATAATGAACATATAATTATTAAATTATAAATATATAATTATTAAATAATAAACCTAATAAATATATAATTTGTTAAATAATGAAAATAAATTTAAAACTGCTTTTAACACCGCTTAATCACAATTAACGCTTTTTGATCTGCCGCATGTGTGAACCGGCCTTTGATCCATGCAGTAAGTGGACTCAGGTCGACGGTATTACAACTCCACCTCAGTCATCTCTATCATTTCTGCACCATTCTATGCCTGAAAACTTGAGTTTTAGCGCATACATTTTTCGGGAAGAAGAGAGAAGTAGCGATGTATCAAGCGAGGATATGGTTATCAAGAAGCATCTCGAATCTCTATTCTCATCCTCTACGGGTGTGTGTTGTTGGCAGTGGTCCTGCTGGCTTCTACACTGCTGAAAAGGTAATACAGCTCAAACTTTTCGCTAATTGTTTGGGTTAGATGTCTTAGCATTTGTCCGATTGATGTGATTCTTGGCATTTATATTGCAAAAATCAGATATTGAAGGCGCATCAAGAGGTTGAAGTTGATATAGTTGATCGATTGCCTACGCCATTTGGATTAGTACGCTCCGGCGTTGCACCTGATCATCCGGAAACAAAGGTGCGATTTCTTTTTCTTGATCATTTATGGAGAGTTTCTTTCTTTTACCTTGTCTAAGTTAGCATCAATTGAGGATTAAGACGGGGCTACCGATATCCCATTAATTTTTCATTTTTCCTGCAAAGAACAATGAGAACTGTTGAATGATTGTAAAGTAAAAGGTGGAGTTTAAGATAGAGATACTCAAACTGTTAATGATTCTCTTATTTTAGCTTAGTTTACCAGAAAACTTGCAACAGATTGTGATAAACCAGTTTTCAAGGGTTATGCAACATAAACGGTGCTCATTTTTTGGGAACGTCGCCCTCGGCTCATCCATTTCTCTAGCTGAGCTTCGCGAGCTGTATCATGTGGTAAGTCTTTTTGTTGTATGTTTACTACTATGCTAAAAATTGTGCTTCCATTTACATGTTTGTTTTAAATCTAACGCTTACACAAATGCGACCAAACAGGTTGTCCTTGCCTACGGTGCCGAAAGTGATAGAGCTCTCGGTATTTCAGGAGAAGTATGTTTCATAATATATACATATATATTGTGGTCCCTTCTTTTTCAAAAGTTGCATTGCTCAATATATTTGTTGCTGTTACTGATGCATGTTTTTGGCTGTAGATAGGTTGCAGTTGCTTATGTATTTATATGGATTTTTTTGGCAGGATTTGTTGGGTATACACTCAGCTAGAGAATTTGTTTGGTGGTATAATGGGCATCCTGACTGCAAAAGCCCGAGTCCTGATTTGACAAGCACTGATACAGCTGTTATCCTCGGTCAAGTATGGTAATTTTTGAATAGTGTGAGATTAGTTTATGAATGTTATTATGATTTATGAGTAATTAGTAATTTGAAGACTTATAGGTTGCATTGAATGGTAAAAATTGTAATTGTAACCAAGTAGGCATTGCTTGCTTTGTGAAGAGGTCACTTAGTGTAGATTCTGCTATCATAAATTCATAATCTCATTGATTTTGCAAATTAAAGTTGATATTATTTTGTAAGGTTCTAAAACCCAGTTTTATTGTTAGTCTCATATATGCAATGGATGTGCATTTTAGAATCCTAATAATGTGCTGAGTTCTCTCTTTTTGTCTTGTTGGTATATTTCCAATTCTAAGCATGTATGAAATTTCAGTGGTAGAATCATCAAATGATTATGAAATTGCACATGAAAGCAACCTCTAATGGTGTAACCCCATCCACCCTACAATCTCATAAAATGTAGCTCTCTTTGAAGAATGTATTGCCCAAACATGTGTAACACTTCAAAGCAACAAACTAACAATCAACTTTGCTTTTTCTAGGGAAATGTAGCTCTTGATGTTGCTTGTATCCTTCTACGACCAACAGAGAAATTGGCAAAAACTGATATTGCGTGTGATGCATTAGCTGCTTTGGAGCATAGATCTATAAGGTTTTTTCTTCCCTTCTTTTTCTTTTGTTCTGTCATTTGAAAGTGGTCAGATGGATCTATGGCTTATCTGCAAGGATTGCATATCTATTAGTTTGAAACTAATCACAGGAAGGTGTATCTAGTTGGTAGAAGAGGACCAATCCAAGCTGCTTGTACTGCAAAAGAGCTGCGTGAAGTTCTTGGTAGTTCTGATTACTTTGTCAGCTTGTAAACTCAACTAAATCGACTGTATTTTCATTTTCTTACATCTTAAAATGCATTATTAGGATAGGCTTCATGGATTTTTAATGTTATTTACTGTTTAAGTATTATATTGGTAATTATTACCAAAAAACTGAGCGTTCCATTTTTGAACTGTAGTGCTGGTTCTTATCCTTGGCTAAGGACTCAAATCCAGTTATTCTGAAAATTATTTTATTTATTATGCTTGCTGTTTGATTTTTCACATGGCATGTGAGTCATTAAGCATTTAGTGTTCCTTTCAAATGGTTTTTATAGTCATACTGTATATATATCTTGTTTCTCCTTATCTGAAATTGACTTGACTTGAATCATATTTTTTGGTCTCTTTGACCTCACTGCTGGTACATTCTCATTACAGGTATGAAAGATACGTATGTTCACATTAAGGAACTTGATTTACTTAAAAGCTTTGAAGATGAGGTAAATTTTATGCCAATTCTTTCTTAAATGGATTGGATAGTAAAGATTACTGGGGTATTAGGTTGCTTATTTTAGTGGGATTAACCTCCCTTTCGTGTTCTATATAAGTTTCATGCAATATAAATTCCCCAACTTAGATGTTTGTGGACCATCAAAATTTCATTTTTGGTTCATTTATGTCTCAAAACATTCAAGTATGATTAAGAGATCCTTTTATTCACCCACCAAATCAGTATGGTCAAGACTCAAGAGGTGATTGAAGGCCTTGCCTGATTGAGGCATTTTTGTTGGTAATACCAATTAATTTATCAGCTGATACTGGTGGTTTGTTTTGAAAACATCATGAGAAAAACGAAGATCTCCCTACTTAAATGTGTACTACAGCTTTTCCTTAATGTTTTTTATTAATCCAGCTACTCATATTGGTCATTAGCACTTTCTGCTGCAGTTCCGGCCGAGTTCTGGGCATCAACTAGATTATATAGCATCCTTTTTCTGGTTACATTTTTTAATTTTAGTACCTAGTATTTTCTGTTGATGATTTCTGTATGATTCTGTTGCTTTTTGACAAAGGAAGAGCTTAAAAACAACAGAATCCAGAGGAGGGTTTATGAGTTGCTCTGTAAGGCTGCCACCTCGAGACCTTCCCATCTGAGTTCAGGTCAAAGAGAACTTCACTTTGTTTTCTTCCGAAAGCCTGATAATTTTCTAGAATCAGATATTAGAAGTGGCCATGTTGCAGGAGTGCACCTTGAGAAGACTGTTCTCAAAGGTATTTTTCTCTGATGACATTTATGCCAGATTGGTCTTCATGGTGGTGTTCACTTCTCATTGTCGGATGTTGGTGCCTTGTAGTTGCAACAACCATGGTGCTTCTTATCTGTCTTGCATAACTTTACATATAAAAGCTGGTTCTCTGATTCACCTTGAGAATAATTTAAAAAGAAAATGGAATTGATGCGATTTCTTTAAGTGTAACAAGTAATCTAAACAGTTATAGAAACTTGTGTTCAATTTGCTGTTAAATGCTATTAGTTGCTTTATCTACTTCTACAGGTGTTGGCCCCGGAAGACAGGTTACAGTGGGTACTGGAAATTTTGAGGACCTTGATTGTGGGTAATTCTTTATTTTTATTTTTTGCTGGGCATCTCATTCCTAGACTGCTTTTCATTTTACTCCTGCAAGGGGTTGACTTTTTTACTAACGCTGTTTGTGGATCCATTCTGTCATGAAACCAACTTCCTGGGACGCACTATTGAATATGTTGTTGCAAACAACTTCTGCTGTCTATAGAATGGTGCTAAAAAGCATTGGTTATAAATCAGTACCAGTTGATGGCCTACCCTTTGATCATCAGAAAGGTAATTAGAGTTCATCTGCCATGGCTAGTTATTTCTCTCTCTCTCTCTCTCTCTCAAATTGTAATTTATTGCCCACAAAAAAGTGCACTTTATGCGAGCTACTAAACCAAAATGTTCTTCAAACCTCTTTTCTGCTTTTGTTTAGAAGTCACTCAACAGGCTATTCATCATGGAAGGAATCTTTGCAACTCTAGAAAATAAGAACTATGTTATTTGTTAAAAGTTTTGCTATTGAATCAGTGCGTTCAATTCTATGCTCATGGATATCTTAGTTCTCACTGCCCATGTTGGCTTCTTTCCCAGGTGTTGTTCCGAATATCAGCAGCCGAGTTCTTGCTGCTTCAGAAGATCCAGCAGTGCTTGAGAAGGGTTTGTATGTATGTGGGTGGTTAAAGAGGGGACCAACAGGGATTATTTCTACAAACCTCTATTGTGCTGAAGAAACTGTAGGTCCCCTTTCATTCCATAAGACTGGTAGTTATTTATAGTAGAACCATTATTAATGATCCAATAACATGATAGGTTGCAAGCATATCACAAGACATTGAACAAGGAGCACTTGGAGCTACAATTAATTTGCCAAAGCCCGGCAGAGAGGGACTCCTCCAGGTACTGGGTAGTAGAAACATTCGATTTGTGCCATTCAGTGCATGGGAGAAGATTGATTCTGAAGAGAAGAGGCTTGGGAGTCTGAGGCATAAACCTAGAGAAAAATTGACTACATGGGAGCACTTGCTGAAAGTTGTGACACAATGACAGCTCCTTCAGTGTTTTTCTTTTTGAAGTGTTGCATTGGTATCTTTTCATGTCGTATCAGGTTTCTGTTTTCCTTTCTCGTAATTTTTATTTGTTGGGTGTTTTATAAGAAATATTACTCGAAATTACTTTTTCGTCATATTTGACTAATTTATACTCCAAAATAATACATAAGATTTCTCAATATTCAAAATAATTTCTCGAAGTTTGATTTTCGTCTGCATACAAATTATATATATTCTGTGTGTGAAATTGATGGTCTAATTAAAATCGAAAAAAATTAATACCAGTTTTATTTATTTACTGAAACTAGACTTCCGCCGTTCCTAAAAACGGCGTAGTTTCGATAAAACCCTAACCCAATTTTATTTATTTATTTATAGTTCCTTTTAACTACAGAGCAGTCTTCCAATACTCTCCCTCTATTTTGTCCTTTTTCTCTCTTTCAACCTTTTCCATTCGTCAATTCATAAACACGTTAGCGTGGTTCGCGGCATACAAGAGTTCTTCGCCGGTCTTTCATTTAAATATCGATGACATTCCGGTGATAATTCCAGTCACTTTCGACCGCGATCGGCTAGGTAGAACCTCATCCCTCTTTGACTTTGCCTATTAGATAGTTATTGTCTCGCAAAAATTTGTAAAATTCATGGGTTGTTGGATTGTGATTCCTTCTCCGTACGGAGACTGTCCAGCAGCGCAGACTATCCTAGCTTTAGTATAGTTTATAATTCTTTTTGTTTTTATGGTTGAATAATCCTTTAGACAGTGCAGACATTGATTTTCTTATTTTTAAAAGAGATAAGAGTAGAGTCCAATAGAACTAGACTATTTATCATTATGTTCTTGTCCTGAAATCGTTTGTTTGAAGGGATTTTCTGGTTTCTATTTTCCTGTGATGTCTGATCACTTATCTCGGTGAAGCATGGGGAGTAATTTTCTTTTGTTTCAGTTCTATTTGCAACTTATGTTCAATAATAAGCATCATTCTAGATGGGTGCCTCATTTTTTGTCTATTATTATTAAAAATTTATCTAAGGTATTTCTTGTTTGCAGTAACGAGTTTTGATGATTTAATGCTTATGTGGCTGTTTTTTTGGTGCTCCGTATAGCTGATAAATTTATTGTCCACCTAATTAACAGGTTTCTTTTGAATCTCATCAGTGAAAAATGACTCTTTCTGATGAAGAAATTAAGAGGCTTTTCAGAATACGAAAGACTGTGATGCAAATGCTCAAGGATAGAGGCTACTTGGTTGGGGATTTTGAGATCAACATGTCAAAAGAGCATTTTATTTCTAAATACGGTGAGAACATGAAAAGGGAAGATCTTGTTATCCACAAATCAAAGCGCAATGATAGCTCTGATCAGGTATATATTGACTATTATTTGGTCAATTTATATACGGAACGCTTTTGAACTCTACATAACGGTGTATAATTGTATGTGTGGTTTTATAGACATAAGGGAGTATAATTGATGATTTCTTTTGAATATGTGAGTTTCATAGATATGCAGAATTTTGATAATTTATATTCACATTCTTTAGCTAATAACTGTGGTGTTATCTTCTGTGCTAGATTTATGTTTTCTTCCCCGAGGAACAGAAGGTTGGTGTCAAGACAATGAAGACTTATACCAATCGCATGAAGTCAGAGAATGTTTTCAGAGCAATCTTGGTTGTTCAACAGAATTTAACTCCATTTGCTCGAACATGTATAGCTGAGATAGCTTCGAAATTCCAGTTGGATGTTTTCCAGGTATATCTAGCTGTTATATGAAGTTGTGGAAAGGTATCTTGTTGTATTGTGTGGCAAATATGGTGCTTATTTATTTGTTATCCAGCATAGGAAGCAAAATTCCAAGTATTAGAGACATCAATCTGAATCTATAAATTCAAAGAGGCTGATCTATTTTCTCTGTCAGATGATTCTTTTAGGATTCTATGTAATTTCCTTGTCTATACATTTTCATGTGTAGGGTTTGTCTTGAATTTCTATTTACTTTGGACTTCATATCTGTGGGGATTACCGGTATTGACTACCAAAACTTAGGTTTCCTCTTTTATCATGGTTGTATTCTATGTATATATGTCTCATTTTAGTTCCAAGACTCTGCAATAAAACTTTACGTTGTATGACATTGTAACGTTTCCTTGCTTGGGTTGATTCCTTGTTTAACTTGAGAAATCAGTTACTGTGTTGCAAACTTCAGTTAATGTCATATGCATTCATATTAGAAAGTTGGAAAAGATATTAATGCCTTTCAACTCCTCTGATAGGAGTCAGAGCTGCTGGTCAACATCAAGGAGCATGTTCTTGTCCCTGAACATCAGGTGCTTACAAGTGAAGAGAAGAAGACATTGTTGGAGCGATACACCGTGAAAGAAACTCAGGTTCAGAGTCAACAATGTTGCATTCTCATAGTAACATTTTTTTCTTTGAGGCACTCATATCATAATAACATATTTATGCTGCATTCTTTTGTGTTTATTTTAGTTATTATTTACATGGGGGGATTATACAAACATAATTTTCAGGAGCATAGGGTTTTTAGGCATGACTATTTTCCCTTCGGTAGGTGTGTTGTTTGAGGGCCTACAAGTGTAATATGATGGTGAAGTCATCCAATCTTGAATTAGTGTGGGATATCAAAAATTTGCTGTTGCAAATGCGTATCTGTTTTTCTGTTGGTAGTGCTAATGGTACATTACTGTTTTTGCACAGTTGCCTCGTATTCAGATTACTGATCCGATTGCTAGATATTATGGCCTGAAGCGTGGGCAAGTTGTGAAGATCATCAGGCCAAGTGAAACTGCAGGACGATATGTTACCTACCGATATGTTGTATAAATATATATCTAATATGCATAGGTTTTCCTCCATTATTGGATCTGTCAAAATGGCAAAAGCAAGCACCAAAGATGGTTTTTACGTTCAAAAACTTTCATGATGCTGCTCTTTGAATAGTTCAGGGGTTTATTAGACGAGGAGGATAAACTCATTCTTGTTTAGTTTGTTTTTGTATTAAAGAAAAACATATTTTTCCAAATTAAATTCATGAAATCATTTATAAATCAAACTAAATAATAAAAGTAAATTTTTTACTTGCAAAGAATGTGCAACTAACTTTGCGAGCACACACATATATATACACACACGTTGAAGTTTATCTATCAATAAATAAATTTATTAAACCCATCTTAGTGATTCGCTAAAAGCCAAATGTTTCAAGTGTAATAATTAATAAACTTTCTCCAAGGAGTTGTAAGAGAAACAAAGTTCACAATACATTTGGGTTTGGGCTCATTTTCTTCTTGGGTAATGGTGAGGAAACCCAATGGTTATTATTCCAGCTACCAACAAGTCAATATGCATATATTAGAGTTGTTATACCATGAATTTGAATTCAATTCATATAGTTATATGGAGCAGAGGCCCATTTACATGTAAAAAAGTGCTATGAATGGCAACGGAGTAGAATTTTCCTTCTCTAACTTTGAAAATATATCCTGTCCCTGTTTTCCGCGAGATAAATTTTATAGGTTTTCGTTCCTAATCCGACGGAAATGGGAAATGGAAATCCCTGATTTCAACCAAATTCCTGAATTTATTAATTTAATTTAATTTATTTTCAAATTAAAATATATATTTTTATTTTAATTAATGAGTTAATTATATATTTTTATTTTAAATAAATATCATATTTTTATTTTATTATTTTTAAAAATGACTAATTATATTAAAATATAAATAATTAATATATATAAATATAAAAAAATAATTTATTAGGGCGGAGCACATATAGACCATCCTCGGCATACAAAAATTTGGAGTTGGAATGGGGTCGGGGCATGGTACAATAATAACAAGAAAATCTGTCCCATTTGGGGCGGGGCGGGGTGGCATCCCTAAAAAGTACTAACTTTCAATTTCCGTTAAACGACATTAAAATAGATTCATTATTTAACAAACTGTAAGTTTATCACTAAATAATTGTAGGTTTATTATTTAACTGTAAATTCATAATTTAACAACTAAATTTATTATTAAATAGCTGTATATTCATTATTTAATAAATGTAGATTTATAATTTAACAATTATATGTTTATTACTAAATAACTGTAGATTCATTATTTAACAACTGTAAATTTATTACTAAATAATTGCAGGTTCATAACTGTAAGTTTATTATTTAACAACTGTAAATTTATTATTAAATAACTGTATATTCATTATTTAACAAATATAGATTTATAATTTAACAATTGTATGTTTATTATTAAATAGCTGTAAATTCATTATTTAACAAATATAAAATTATTACTAAATAATTGTAGATTTATAACTAAATAACTGTAGATAAATAGCTGCAAATTTATTATTTAATAACTGTACATTCATTATTTAACAATTGTAAATTCATTATTTAACAATTGCATATTTATTATTTAACAATTATAAATTCATTATTTGACAACTATATATTAATTATTTAACAAAAAATTTTACTTGAATTCTTGTCAAACTCTCACAAAATCAACTATATTTATCTATTTTCAAACATAAACAATCACAGAAAAATAAATCCAACAAAGTAAAAAAAAAATTGAAGAAAAAGAAAGAACAAAAAGAAGAAAAAAAAAAGTAAAAGAAAGAAAAAATAGCCCTATTAAATTAAAAAAAAGCGTGCTTTACTGTAGAATATGTAGCTCCGTGGGCTCTGATGTGCACCTAATAATTTGCCCATCTATTGAATTAAATAATAAAAAGGTGATTCCAGTATATACGCCATATATTCATTCTAAACCCCTTTTCAATTAGGGTTGAGAACAATTTCCGACCACCCCTCTTTTTCTAAACTAGGAATCTCTTCTCTCTTTCTGTTTGGCGAAGGGAAAATAAAGAAAAGAAGGATGAAGTTGAAACAATTAGAAAGCTATTTAGGTGATCTTGAACAGTTCTCCAACCCAAAGGTCTGTCAGTCTTTTCTCTCTTTTTAAGCTAACTCCGAAGTTGAATTGTCACTCGCTGAAGCTTGATTCAGTGTTTACATGGTTTCAGGTGGAACTGGAACAGTACCCAACTGGACCTCACATTGCTTCTCGCATGCTTTATACTGTATCGCTCTCTACTCTTTTACTATCATTTTATGAATGATATCTGTATTATATTCGTACTTTCATGATTCTTTTATTCTTTTCGTTGTTGATGGTGTTCTTTTCTCTTTATATATACCATCTCTACAGCTTCATCACCTTTTTTTTTATCAGATTTTCTGATTCCTTATACCTGGGTTTTCTTTTTGAAGTGAAGAACGTATTGTACTTTACCTGATTATACTAAAAGCATGGGACTTTAGCATGGACATTTATCCCAAACAAGTAGAATATTTTGTGGGTAACATGATCCGTAATTGGGCAGGTGGAGAATTCATTTGGTGACGTGAGCAACAAGGTAGTGGCAGATTTTGGTTGTGGGTGTGGCACACTGGGTGCTGCTGCAGCGCTTCTAGGTGCAGAGTGAGTTGCTTCTTCTCCCGTGTTATGTCTCCACTTCTCTCACTCTCTCTCTCTCTCTCTCAGTTTGGCTGTGGAATGTGAATTGATATTTATTTTATGCTTTACGTTAGTAAACATTAATTTCGATGTTTCATTTATATGCTGAATAGTTGTTAGAACATCATTTTGAGTGGTTTTCATTTTGCCTCTTATTACTTTGTATTAATTTTGCTGCAGACAGGTTCTCGGTGTTGATGTTGATCCTGAATCTCTCAAGATAGCTTCATTGAATGCAGAGGAACTTGAGGTATTCTGTCTTTCTTGACTTTGATGAATTGTCATATATATTGCTTTCTTAGCTATATTTATTTTAAAGTTTTCTTTTTCCTTTTTTTTCCCGAGAATAAAAATTATATGCTTCCATGTCTATATGCTCGTGGGTTTAAGATGCTATTGATTTATTGTCAGTCAAATGGTACATGGCTGATGTATCTTTGCTTGTTAAACGATTGAACCTGCAGTTGGACATAAATTTTATTCAATGCGACATCAGAAACTTGAGATTGAGAGGTAAGAAAATGAGTGGAAGTTTTTATTTGTTATCCATTGGATGGTTAAGAACTACACTCTTCTGATTTCATGTCTTCATCTGATGTTATTCATAACTCATCAGGTCAAATTGTTGATACTGTTGTAATGAATCCTCCATTTGGGACACGGAAAAAAGGTGCTGACATGGATTTTCTATTTGTAGCTTTACAGGTAATTATGATGAAAGATCCTTTTTTTATTAATTTGTTTTAATTGGAGCAATGCTATCTCATTTGATCTAGTTGTCATCTGTTTTCTTCTTTTGGAGTCAGGTTGCTTCTCAGGCAGTTTATTCTTTGCACAAGACCTCCACAAGAGATGTGAGTTGTTTACTTGGATGGTCCTAGCAGTTATCATTGACTTCTTTTTGAAATTTATCTCACATTTTGAGTCTGGTTAGTTAACATATCCAGTCCAGAAGCAATTTGTGTTCTAGGGAAACACCTGCCCAACTTCTTTTTCCTGAAGCTCTGAACTTGGTTTTCAGCTATGTGACTAGTATTATTTGGTCTTCTCTCGTTTCTCTATTGGGTGTGCAAAGGCATGCCTTTGGTCTCTTTCATGCTATTATACACCATATGATATAGTGGATTCAACAAAGTTTGTATGAGGATTTTTCTTGTAACAGTGGATTTTTTTTTCTGTATTGCTCGCAGCATATAAAAAGAGCAGCATTACAAGACTTTGGTGCTATCAGTGCTGAGGTTTTATCTGAGGTTTGTAATATTTTATTTTTCCCATGGATGCTAAGATTGTGAATTCAAATCAGTTCAGCTGCAGAAAGGAGATTGTTCATTCAATAACAAGCGGAAAGGAATGATGTTGGTTTCAATCATCTTTTAATTTGCTTTCTTATTCTATACTTTTTTTTCCTTGTCAGCTCCGATTTGATGTGCCACATCTATACAAATTTCATAAAAAAAGGGAGGTGGATATTGCTGTGGACCTCTGGCGATTTGTTCCCAGAAGTAGTTAGGGAAAGAGCATTTGACTCTTCCTTCAGATTATGTTTGGGAACCATAGCAAGAGTTTCTGGGCTTTCCTATTTGTTGAGCCAAAACCAAGATCATAGAAGCTCAGGGAGCTTCTGTTTATTCACCAAAAATTGTGTAAATTACAAGATTTAGCTTTGCGCATATGAAAAATTCTTCTTTGTATTGTTGCAGTTTAATTATATCAAAATTCATATGCATTTATTTCTAAAGACCAAAAAAGAGTACAAGTCAGGTGTTAGTAAATTTGGAGTCCGAGTTTCAAACAATTTAAAAAAATTCGATAGAGTTCTAGTATTGAACTTTTTAATCGAGTTAAACTCGAGTCTAGCACTGTTATGATTGGAGTCAATTACACCTTAAAATATTTGCTGAAGTGGTGGTTAATTCTCCTAAACTGTAAGTATACAATAGTGGAAACAGTAAAATTTTATCACTTCTGGCAAGTTGAAAACAGTCATACGCAACATTGCAATGTTCCAAAATAATAATAATAATAATTTGCGAGATGTTTCTGTAAATGCCAAAGTACTTCAGCAATCACAATAAGATACAAAATTTGGGAAAGAAAAAGAAAAAGGAAAACAATTATATGATTTCTCTCATCCACAATTAGTTACTGCAACATTTCTCATGCTGTAAATTCCTCAGAGGCCAACCACAATTCGCTTCAACATTTCAGTTTCAATCTCCCTTTTTTATTTCTCTGTCATGCTCCAGTCTCTGATTTTGCATCTCCAGAGGATTCCCCTAGAGTAAATCGAACAAACCTTCGGACTTTAATGTTCTCCCCGAGAGCAGCGACTGTCTGCTTCACCAAGTCTTTCACCAAAATACTGTCATTTTTAATGAATGGTTGCTCTAGAAGAGCGAGCTCCCCAAGTCTCTTGGAGATCCTGCCCTCAACAATCTTCTCTCTTATGTTCTCAGGCTTATTCAACAGGTCTTCTCTCTGCATCTCGAACTCCTTTTCCTTGTTCACAATGCTCTCTGGGACATCCTCAACGGAAACAAACTGCACCTGTGGGCAAGCCACAACTTGCATTGCTAGATCATCAACCAATTCCTTGAAATTTTCACTTCTACCCACAAAGTCAGTTTCACAGTTGACTTCAATCAGGACTCCAATGCGGGAATCATGAATATAGGAGCTAATTCTGCCTTCAGCTGCAAGCCGACTGGATTTCTTGTCAGCAGCTGAAAGACCTTTCTTTCTGAGATATTCCTGGGCCTTCTCAAGATCCCCTCCAGTTTCAGACAAAGCTTTCTTGCAGTCCATCATCCCAGCTCCTGTTTCTTCTCTTAGTTGTTTAACAAGTGCAGCGGAAATCGTTGCTACCGGTGGTCTGCAAAAGAGTGTCAAGCAATGTTAAAACACTTTCAGAACTATTAACTATCCTTTGAAGAGAACTATTAACTGTCCTTTATATTAGGTACAAAAATATAAACATTAATGCAAATATTCATCCTCCAATAGTCGTTCATAGATTTTTCCTTCTTTTTTTTTTTTTGGTTGTTCTTAGTGAATGTATTAGAGGATCCACTCTACGTTAATGAGTTTATACTTAAAGAATTATATAAAGGTAAAGTTATCTATTTTCTTCTTCGTCCATTTTGCTTTTCTCCTCCCATTTCTCCCTATTCTTTGACTATTTTTCCTTTTAGCTTTCCTTCATACCCTTCACTGTCATCCTTTTTCTATTATGCTTTTCTTCTTATCTCACTTCTCTTTCTTGTACCCAATTTAGTTAAAGAGCTTGTCTTACACAAATTGTTTCCTCTCATTAATACACACATAAACAAAAATTATGTGAAACACTACATTAAGAGAGCACTTACATCTGGGTAGTTTCCTTGGCTTCTGTTGAAGCAGACTGCTCTTTTGCTGGTGCTGCAACTGGTTTTGCTGCAGTTTGGGCGGCCACCTCAGCAGCAAAATCCTGACTTTTCTTTTCCAAGCCCTCACCGAGATTGTAGCGAACAAACCTCTTCACTTTTATATTTTCTCCAATAGTTGCAATTATTTGTTTCACCCATTCCTTTACCACAATCTTGTCATTTTTAATGTATGGTTGTTCAAGCAATGCCAGCTCCTCAAGTCTTTTCTTAATCCTTCCTTCTACTATCTTTGATCTGATCTGCTCTGGTTTCAATAAGAGATCTTCCTTCTGCATCTCAATTTCCTTTTCCTTGTTCACAATCTCTTCAGGAACATCTTCAGTAATGAGATACTGCACTTGAGGGCATGCAGCCACTTGCATGGCTAAATCATCAACCAACTCCTTGAAAATATCACCCCGGGAGACAAAATCTGTTTCACAGTTTACCTCTACCAGGATGCCAATCCTGCTATCATGGATGTAAGAACTGATTCTTCCTTCAGCCGTGGCTCTGCTAGCTTTCTTTTCTGCACTTGCTAATCCTTTCTTTCTAAGGAACTCCTGAGCTTTAACTATGTTACCCCCAGTCTCAGTGAGAGCTTTCTTGCAATCCATCATTCCTGCGCCTGTTTCTTCACGGAGCTGCTTCACCAGAGCTGGTGATATGGTTGCTGCAATCCATACAAAAAATGGAAGTGACTAAATAACTGGGGGGAAATGTACTTAATAGTAGATTGTATACATCCAAAAAGATGTGAGAATTCAAAACATGAAAGATATCCAAGAATTGTTAATAAACCTACCATGTCTTTGATCCCAATGGTAAATATGAAGAAATATATCTAATCTAATAACTATGATAATATCAGTCCAGGGCATCAGCTCCAACCACTAAATGGTACAAGGCAATTATTTGTACTAGATAACAAACCCTGTTGACTTTCTCAAGACAGAAATTTAAGACTCGAACCTCATGCATGTCTAGATAGATCAGAATTTTCAACATTTTTCACTTGATCTATATGGGATCCAAACTCTTGGGATGATGTAACAAAAATGAAACTACACAGAAAAAGTGATTTAAGAGGATCTTCAGAATTTCTAGTAAAATGTAAACTTAGAAAGAACAGGATATGGTGCACTGCACTGCAATTCATTTACATGGAAAAGTGACATTTGATTCAAGTCTAAATACAAGATGAAGAATCAAAAAGAAGAAGAAGATAGAAACCTTTTTGGGAAGAACTGTTGCTTTGTCCATTTGAATTACTCAAAGTGGCACTTTTCTCAGGGGCAGGTTCCACTTTTTCATTTTCAACTTGCACGGCGGAAAGAGTTTCAACCTCAGCAGCAGATGCTTGAATTTGTACTTCATTTTTGGCACTTTCAACTCGATTAGTTTCAACCTCAGAAGCAGACACTTGAATTTGTACTTCATTTTTGGCACTTTCAACTTGATTATCAATAGTATCAATATCCTGACTTCCAGAGGACAGGGTTTCAGCCATACCAGTGGATCCAGATGCGTCTGTATTTTCTATACTTTCTTCTCCATCTGTTATAGAATCAAATTCTTAAGAAAACAAGAAGACATAATTGTTCATATAAGAAAAAACTCTTTAAACCACATGCAGGATCCTAAATATTCAGCTAAAAGTTTTTAATTCCAAGAAAAGGCAAAATGATATGATTATTTAGCCCAACGATTCCAAGACACAGGAAAGCTAAACAAAAAATGTGGCATCTGAAGAAATATAGGGATGGGAAAATTGAGGCAAGATAGGACTGATGTGAAAACATCTATTCCCACCATTGACAACGTCTAGGACAAGAAGCATGCCCCCACAACAAAAGTTGTGGAAAGAAGACTATAGTTCAACAATTCTTATTAGATAATTGTGCTCTGAATTTTTTACTTTCTTGGATAAGGGAAAAATATTGTTTGCTTGAGAGCACATTGACCGATATCTTAAAAATCTTCTGGAATATCGAATCTCAGCACTCAATTTAAGTTGTAGAAATTTGTAAAACAATATGTATGATTATAATAGTAAAAGTTAGTCCTCTAGAAATTATTTTAGGTTTCAACTGGTCACCTTCAGTCACTGAGGTAGGAAGAACATCTGCTTGCTTGCTAGAGCCTGTGATACTGCCGTTTTCATCAGCAGTTGTCTTGTTTTCATCTTCATCTGGTCCATCGGAAGAAATATCATTTGCCGTAATAGGAGTTTGTATTTGCACTCCATCCTCTGCAGTGCCATTACCACTTTCACTCTCTACACCTTCACCGACAGGACTTACAGGAGATGGAAGTTGATCAGATATTTCTCCAGATGAGTCTGATTTTCTCTCACTTTCATCAGCTGAAGGAGCCTCCTCAATTATCTTATTTGCAGCACCCTCTTCAGGATCTGAAATTCCAGAACTTTCTGCTGTTTCTTTCCCCACAACTTGAACTGCACCTTCAATTTGTGATGAGTTAGATCTTATGCTTTCTGGCTTCTCATCATCACCACTGATACTGGATCCAATAGCCACTTCATTAGAAGACGTCTCCTCCTCTGATGCTTCAACCACTGTTGAAGAAACACTGACTGATACTTCATCATTGCTTGAAGGCTGATCCTGAACTTCTGGAATATTTGACACGCTTTCAATCTGGTCAACTTGTCCTTCTACTTCCACTGAGGTCTGTGGTTTCACAGTTGCATCACCAAGCTCACTCTCTACAGCTTCTTCATCAACAGGACTTACAGGAGATGAAAGTTGATTGGATATTTCTCCAGATGAGTCTGATTTTCCATAACTTTCAACAGCTGAAGGAGCCTCCTCAATTATCTTAGCTGCAGCTCCCTCTTCATGATCTGAAATTCCAGAACTTTCTGCTGCTTCTTTCTCTACAATTTGAACAGCACCTTCAACTTGTGAGGAATTAGATTCTATGCTTTCTGGTTTCTCCTCATCACCACCAATATCGGATCCAACAGCCACTTCATCTGAAGATTTCTCATCCTCTTTTGCTTTGAAAATTGTTGAAGAAACACCAATTGATACATCATCACTATGAGACAGTTGGTTTTGAACCTCTGGTTTATCAGACACAGTTTCAATCTGGTTGACCTGTTCTTCCACTTCCACTGAGGTCTTTGGTTTCAAACTTTCTTTCGCCACTTTCACCCTGTCATCCAAAAAAGCGGCAATATCCTTGTTCTTACGGAAAGCCAGTACAAAGGGGTTTGTTGCAGCATGGATAACACCTTGGCTAAGCTCCAGGTCAAGTTCATTATCTTCTTTCTTCATTGTCAAGGTAACCTGTCCCCTTGCAACACGCAATACCCGAATACTAACGTCCTGGCCAACCTGCAGTGATGAGCCTCCCATCATGCTTCCTAGTCCATCAGATTCTTCTGACTGGGGCAAGAAGCCTTCCTCACCCTCAGGTAGAGAAATGAAAGCACCAGACCTGGTCAAATTCTTGACTGTACCCTCTAGTTCCTGCCCTTTAACAAACTTTGAGGTCTTCACATCTTCTCTTTTTTGGCCTGGCTTTTGTGTGTTCCTTCGAGCAGGCCGTGGCTTGTCACCGCTAGCAGTAGCAGAAGGATCTTTCCTCTGCTGTGAGTTATTGGTACTATCACTGTCACGCATAGTAAGTGATATACGCCCTGTCTCGGTGTTTGCTTCAACCAATCTCACCGTTACCGTTTGTCCAACAGATACAACACTTCCAACATCCTTAACAAAGCTATCACTTAATCTAGAAACATGCACCAGGCCATCTGTAAAAGCTCCAAAATCAACAAAAGCACCAAATGGCTGGATTGACTTTACTTTCCCACTAAATGTTGCACCAGGAATCAGTTCCTCGTTCTTCACTGGCGGCATTTCACTTTTCCTACCAGGTCTTGAACGTTTCGGTTGAGCTGGAGCAGGATTGACATCTGATCTGGTCGAGGATTTTTCACTTGTTTCAGCTGCATCTGCTGGAATGTCTGAAGTTCCTTCATCCGCAACAGTTGAGTCTGGCTCCTCCACTGCTACGTCAATATCAGTCCCTGTGGCTGACACAGCTTCCAGTGTAGATCTACGATGCCAAGCATAATCCCTTCTATACTTTGGAAACAATCCAATCGAAGACAGAAGAGGCAACACAACTCTTTGTGAGGACAATATACATTTTGGAGATTTCTTTGGCAAACTGCATCGTGCGAGATGACTGTTCTTCTTTATTGTAAAGGCAGTTCCAGGAATGAGAGAAATAGTGCTAGTAGAACACGGGACTACAGTTGTCATTTTTATTTGAATTGTAAAGCTGAGTATGCAGTTAAGACAAATTCTTCATCCCAATATTCACCTGTTCACAGCATATAGACAATGAGCTAGACTTGATCAGTTTCCTCTAAAATTAAAGGATATCAAAAATCCAGGTACCCACTGTGAACAAATCTGGTTGAAACATTTATCTAACAATATAAAAGTATATTAGGGGGGGAAAAGCAAGCAAGTTAGCTGAACAAGATACATTTTGCAATCACAAGACACAAATAATAGCCCAGAACCTAAAAAGAGCCTCGAAGTCAGTTATCCTTATAACAAGCTCCAAGAGGTAAAATTGGATCAAATTATCTTCAGATGAGGACAAAAGCTACATAAAATAATGTGTCTGGCACTTGTTGTCCCAGTTATAGAATTTAAAACACTGCTACTTTATCCCTAGGACAACAAATGAACGACTACTAGCAGGCCATGAAAAGGCATCATGAGCCTCAGCCTGCAAATTCTGCATTACGAATGCCACTCATGAACACGTTCTCTCAGTCTAACGAGGTCACTTCAAATTCCTCATCTGAAGCAAGTTCTTTCAAATGGTGTCGTGTCAAAAGAATACACTGATATCTCAGCTCCTGGTATAATATTTTTTGAAAAATAATAGTAACACTGTAAATTTTTAGGGCTCCCTCTACTCAATTTCCCCTCCACTAATAATTTCTTCAGTTGCAAACCGTAATAAGAATGTGAACATACCCAGAAACTTTCTTCACATTATTTTGTTCATCATCCCAAATTTCACAAATTATGAGCAAAAGTATATTGGGAATTAATTCAGTAAATTTTACAACTCAACTAGGCCAATTTCATGATCATATTCAACTAGAGAATGCAAATTTATGCTGAAAGCAATACCATGTTGCACAAAAACCTTAATATTCAGTATAAACCTCACAATTCAAATGAAATAACTTGCCTAGAAGAACAGTAAAGTAATGCTCAAGTATGGGACTAAAAGTCCATTTACAGAACTCTTAATTCACAAGCTAGCATTAGGAAAGATTGACGTTGAACAAGCTAAGCCAACCTTTCTTTTCCAATTAAATAAATTGTCGTGTAGACATTTGAATTCAAGTTTTTCAGCACTAACAGGATTTAAAAGCCAACACCCACAAGGCGAGAAAAAAAAAACCATAAAAAGCACAGGAAATCTTCCCAAATTCACATCAATTAGTCTCGACCCAAAAGTTCAAGGTCACAGAAACACACAAAGTAGCATAAAAAGCAATGGTCCATTAGCTGATAATGAAGTGAGAAGGGTACCTCACAATCTTTGAATATATAGAAGGAAAAGAAAAGCCCAAAGAAAGTATCGGTGAAGCTGATGGAGTATTGATGACAGAGCCTATTCATGGCCGGTGAAGAGAGGAAAATGAAGGGTGGGGCTTTAAATCCTTATCTTATGGCTCTGGTATTTTTTTTTTGGTTCCAGAATCCGTTAGTAGACAATCCACGCACAGTCACAGCCACAGAGGCCATTCGGATCAGCTGGCTTCCAAGTCTCAGCTCGGTTTAGCTTTAGCTGAGCTCGGGACCCGAAGAATTAGGAAGACTGATTTAGCCAAGCCGGTGTCTCTGCAATTGTTATATTCTGACCCGTCAATGTAATCTTATTGACCAATATAACATTAAAAAAAAAAAAATCACAATTTTATAAATAAATCAAATTCATCATTTGTTATTAAATGAATATTTATTAATTTATTAAAAATATTTATTACAAATAAACTAAAAATTTATCAGTTTAGTAAAAAAATTTATTACGAATAAAATAAAGTTTCATTATTTTATTGAGAAAGTTTATTACTAATAAATTGAAAATGTTTATTAAAAAAAATTCATTATAAATAAAGTAAATGTTCATTAGTTTAATGTGCACTTAATTTAATAAATTTTTTTTATATTTTTATTTATAGGTATGAATTGAATTCCCTTAAAAAACTCAAAACGTAATAAAAAATTGAGATAAAACGCACAAAAAACCAACAAATTGAGACGAATTGCATTTGAAAATAAAAAAAAATACAAAATAATTATTGATTTTGTTTGAAAATAAAATGAATATTTATCAATAAACTAATGAATTTTTTACTAATAAACTAATGAATCTATATTAATAAATGAATATGTGCAAGTTTGTTTTATTTATAAAATTGTCACCATAATTCTTACACGTATTTGATTCATATTGTAATGTGAACCCTGGCCCAAGATATAATTCATGGTCTCTACTATTGAGCCTAAAATTTTATAAAGGAAGCATATTTGGGTTTTTCTTATGGGCCCATTTTAGTTTTTTTTTTTTTTGGAATTTTTCATAAATAAAAAAAATGAGAAATAATTACAATTTTATCTTCTATCAATATTTTATTCAATTTTATAAAAAAAATACTTTTTACAATTACACAAACACCTCCTGTATACTTTTGATATATCTCAGGTATATTTTCGGCATAAAATACTTAGCAGAACATAAAATAATCTCTGGTATACATTGGTCATTCCTTGGGTATATATTAGCTATACATTTGACCTAAAATAGTTATGTGAACAAAGAAAATAAGATTTAGTATACCTTGAGTATACCTTAGATATATTTTAGAGATATATTAGATATAAAACAATTGTGAACAAATGCTATAAAATCTGGTATATCTTGGAGATTCCTTGGATATAAAACAATGGTAAACAAATGCTATAAAGTTTGGTATACCTTAAGAATATCTTGAGTATATCTTAGAAATATCTTGGCCTAAACCAGTTGTGAACAATGACTATAAAGTTTGGTATACCTTGGACATACTTTGGATATATTTTGAAAATACTTTAATATACCTTTGAGATACTTTGGGAATATCTTAGTAATTTTTACCCAAAAAATAAAGAATAAAAAAGAAATCAATAACACAAACAAAAACTAAAAAAAAGTAAATAAACAAACTCAATTTCAAAACTTCATCTTAGAGCAATTTAACAATTTCATTGAACTTAAGAGTGAAAGCTAAATCCTAAAAATAATTGCAGCATCATCTTGAATCATTGTGGTGATTTTTCTCTTATTCAAAGAAGCAAAAGGGACGGAAAGAAGAAGGGCAACGAAATCGGAGACAAGAGAAAGTATGCGATGGAGGATCTCGAAGAAGATAAACAAGATGAAAATGCTGAGACGATCAAATTGGTATACCTAGGATGAAAATGATGTAAAGGCTGCCAAGAGGAGATATAGTCGCAATAAAAAAAAAGAAGAAAAAAAGATAAAATTAAAAAAATAAGCACAAATGAAAAAATAAATTGACGAAGATTAAAAAAAAATGTCGATAATATTAAAAAAAAAACTATTAAAAAAGGATAGACCGCAAAAATTCATTTTTTTTCCCTCTTTTTGTCTATTGGATTGGGCTTTGAACCATGTACGGTCCTTGCTTTATTAAGTCACTGGACCAATAGCCCAATCAGGAAATTAACTTTAAGCACTGTATGATTAAGGAATCTGAAGAAAGATTAAAGGGGTTTTTTGCAAAAATCTAAATATTTACAAAAATAGCGTTTCTAAAAGTTTTTTTTTAATTCCAAAAGTAATACAGTTTTTTTCAAAAATATAAAAAGTGTTTTCAAATATTACAAAAATAAAAAAAACTCAATATTTACCAAAAGTTTATTTGGTATTTACTTAAAGTTTATAAAAAAAATTAATAAAAGTTGAAGTTAAACAAAATTTATCCAAGATTATTTACCAAGATTTACCCTAAGTTTTATTCAAAATTTATCAAAAAATTAATAAATATTGAAGGTACCCAAAATTTATCTAAAATTTAACCGAAATTTACTAAAAGTTTACTAAAAAATTAATAAAAGTTGAAGTTACACAAAGTTTGCTCAACGTTTTCTAGAAAATTAGTAAAAGTTGAAGTTACTTAATGTTTACCCTACATTTAGTCAATCTCTCAACTAAAAATTACTACAGATCTTCCTAAACTCACTAGGGTAAATAAACTTAATTAAATTAATTAAATACAAATTTACATATTTCTTTTGGTAATTAAATACAAATTTACATATTTCTTTGAATAATTAAGTTAATTAAATAATGATTAAAAATAAATAAATGCATGCATAAAAATAAGTAGTGGGCAAGAAAATTAACAAAATTCTTAATTTGTGTTTAAAAAAAATAAAATATCATTTCTTTCTCAATTGAATGAAACTTTTACTGTCTTTAAAAAACAAAAGTAAAAAATCAGTAAAAATAAAAATAAAAACAACAACAATGAAAAAACAGAAAAATACCAATAAAATATTCAAAATTCGGCATTCTATGAAATTTTCTCAAGATTAAAAGCAAACACAAGAATATGTTGTTTTCTTAATCCATATTGTCCCCTCTCTCTAATTGGAGCTTTCTTTTATCTTAAATGCCACACAAAATTATCCATGCTATTAAGATAATCAATACTTGCCATTTTCTCAATAATCATACCATTATTTATTTATTTATTTATTTCAAGAGCGTTTGTGTTGAGTTTTAGTGGGTCTGAGCTGTTTATGTGGACTTAATCCAATCCAATGCCCAAATTGGATTAATATAAATATAAGAAGTTATTTTTTAGAAAATAACTTATCCATTACCCTTTCTTTGAAATTTTTCTGGTGATTTTCTTTTATTCCAATTCATCCAAAAGGATTAAGGGTATTCTTGCAGTGGATTATATTATAGATTCTAGTAACCGGTATTTCTGAAGCATTGAAGACATTCTAGATCGCGCTTCCACAAGTAAATTTCCATTATCAATCTCTATTTACATTGGTATCAGAGCTTGATCAAGTGTTTTTGTGCTTGAATTGAAGATTTGATTGAATTTTATATATTTTTTCATAAAAATTCTTTGAAAATCCGAAATTTCTTCAATTTTTCGAGAATAGTTTTCTCTGTTTAATGGTGAGTATTTTGTATGGTTGAGAAAGCTCTTGGTTGCCAATGAGTATTTTTAGTTGCCAATGAGTATTTTTGCTTATTTTTTCGATAAGTCGTTGAATTTCTAAGAAATTTTGAAATTTTAAATCGTATTTTATGTTTTTGAATTTCTAGAAATATGTTTTTGCACGATTCCCACTTTCAAGCATGTTATTTGTTGCTCAAATGCTACCAAAATAATGTTGAATTGGAAATTTTTGATCTCAAATGGTAGATCACTATCGAAAATTTCAAAAAAATGGCAAAAACGGTTCTATAACAACCCTGAACGATGATGCATGAACGATAGTTAAGGCAAAATGAAATGGTCGTGACACATGTCAGTCTTCGATTGGTCTAACCTGGTGACTTTGGTGAGTTGGCGCTAATGTGGCGAGCCAATGTGTCATGCAAATGTGGCGACTTGCGACATGTGGCAACCCATCATTGGTCCACATTGTCGGGATGCTAACATAGCATACCATGTGGTACATACATGTGTCACTGCCACGTGGTACCTAGTTAACACGTGGTGGTCTACGATTGGCCCATGTGGTGATGATGTGGCAGTCAACGGAGGTCAACCAGCATGTGGCAGCGCTAGTGGTGCTTGGCAAACTATAGGAGGCGCATGCAGTGTCCATTTTCTGTGCAATATTTTTTTAAATTGCTTAAAATTTAATTTCCTATTTAATGAGTATTTTTTCATATTTTTTAGAGCACATTTTAAATTATTTTTGAATTAAAAAGTGTGAAAAATATAAAATTTTTATATGAAAATTAATTATATATATTTGCATGGATATTAGTGATAAATAAATATGTCGTGACATTATCAGTAGTAGCATTATATTTTTGCTCATAATATATGATATGTATATTTTATATTGAATGTTTAAAACAATAAGCATGTTGAATTGTGTTATTAAATAAAATGCATGATTTAATTATTTTATTATATCAAGTTATATACATGTGATATTGTGGAAAATATTAGGTTGATAGATTTGTTGATTTCACCTAATATAATGATTGACACGTTTAAATTAAACAATGATAATTGGACTATGTAACAGAACTTTTGTTTCTGCTGCATGTGTAAAGTTATTATTAGGGCTATCAAAACGAATTAGCAAGTCGTGTTCGTGTCATGTCGATCAACTCGGATAACATGATTATGGTCAATATGAATATGATTCATTCATTAATTGGGTTGACACGAATACAATACAAAAATTAAACGGGTCACATAAATACAACACGTAGAATATGTTTAACTTTTCTGTCGTATTTAGGTTATAAAATCTGACATGAATACGAACATGATTATAATTTTTTGGATCACACGATCTGACATGATACAATTATACTTTTTGGGTCATTTGACACGATACAATATGACATGATTATGCTTTTTAAATCATTTGACACGACACGATACAATTATATTTTTTTGGGGTCATTTAACACTTTTGACACGAATTGAAAATAATATTTTAAATAATATTTTTTTATGAAATGATACTATTAATCTTGATATTTCAATAAATTTACACGTGTTATAAACAGATTAAGTTAGGTTGACATGATATGAAAAAATTAAAAGGGTTGTATGGGTTTGTGTGTCAACACGTGACACGACACAATTTGAGTCGTGTTATAAACAAGTCAACTTATTTATGATACGAACTCATATAAGTTCAATATTAACCCACTAATTTTACGTGTTTCACGTGTCGAATTCATATGTTATGACCTATTTTGATACCCCTAGTTATTATTTATTAATTTAAGACACTATAACATGTGATAATTTTGTAGTAAGAATTGTACTAAATCTGTTTGTATTCATTGTTATAAATAGTTGATATGGCTGCTGTGAAAAAAATAGTTGCTGACTTAAACTAGGGCGATAAGCTGAATGATATTAATTATGATATTTGACAACGCAAGATTCAGTATCTTTTAGAAGAACAAGAAATCATATAACCAATGGTTGAACCTGAGCATGGAAGCACTGCTCAACATAGATGAGATATGGAAGCATATCTGGCCTATAAGTGCAAGGATAGAGTTACTCACATACTGATGCTAAGCAGCATGAGAAATGACTTGATGTTACGCTTTGAGAAGCATTGCTCAGCCCAAGCAGTTTTGGATACTGTTAAGGTCCAATTCAGTAAAACTTCAACCACTAAGTTATGTCAGTTGACTTTGAAATTTGATACTTATAAGAAAAATCCTAATAAGATAATGTGGCAGCACCTAACTGTCATGTCCAACATGATAAGTGAATCAAAGGTTGCTGGCCATGAGTTGACTGATGAGCAATAGGTCGCTGTTATATGCTCTCTTCCGAAAGCCTGGGAATACATACGTGTCAACCTTAATTACCCATAATGATAATATTAAAACATTTGATGATGTTACTCGATATGTTGAGCTTAAGGAGGATTATTGATAAGCCTGATGGAGAGGCTTATATGACTGAGTCCTAAGATACTTTAGACTCTAATCAAAAGAAGGATAAGGGCAATAGGCAAGGCAAGGGAGGCAATGAAGCCAATTTTAGAGTAAACAAATGCAAGCACGATATATGCAGAGGTAAGAAAGATAAAAATATAAATTGCTTCAATTATGAGAAGTCTGCTCTCTTTGCTAGTGATTACATTGAGCCAAAAGTATTGTATGACCAAAAATATCCCTCTGACTTATATGTTAGCAATTGTTTGATACTAGTTGAAACTGTTCTTTATGAGGGATTGATATGCCTTTATAGAATTTTGTCGGATTCTATAGGGGATACAAGCTAGTATTACGGGAAGGCCGCACTCTTAATCTCTATTATGAGTTTTATGCTCTTAAAGTTCGACAAAATTTACATGTTTGTTATTATTTTTGCTAGAACTTAGTTTTACAATTGTACTTGATGTGGTTGTGTGTGATTACTTTTGGACGATGTCTATTTTGGCTTTGAATATTTGTTAATTGGTTTTATAGTATTGAACACTATTTTATGAATATGAATAAATCTATATTAATTATTGGCAGTTCCAGTAATATTTTATAAAATAATAATGTTAAGTGGCATACTAGATTAGGATACATTGGGCAAGATTGCCTAGAAAGATTAGCAAAGACTAATTTTTTAGGTTCTGTTGAGAACATGAATTTATCTATTTGTGATCATTACCTAGTTAGAAAAATAATAAGATTATCATTTAGCAAAATAAAAAGAGCCATATTTCTTTTGTAACTTATTCATTTTGAAATTTATGGAGTAATAAATGTGAGAGCAATACATGATGCTCACTATTTCATCACGTTTATAGATGATTTCACTAGATATAATCATATTTAATTGATTTTCCATAAGTTTGAAGCATTGGATGCTTCATGCGCTATAGTAGATTGGTTGAAAATCAATCAAATGCAAATAAGATAGGGTATTAAGACCGATCGAAGAAGTGAATATCTATTCGACTCGTTTTATAATTATGGTAATGATTAGGGTATAGCTAGATAGCAAACTATTCATTCCACTCTGTAACAAAATAGTGTAGTAGAAAGAAGGAATAAAGCCCTATTGGTTTTGGTTAAGTCAATAATGGCGCAAAGTAATTTACGTTATTAACTATGACCTACATTATTAACCGTATGCCAATCAAAAAAATTGTTTCCTTCCACTCCATACAAGTTATGATAAGGCGAGAAGCCTGACTTAAGTAATATGCGCCCAAGTGGTTGTGATACTTATATTCATAACATTTCTCATAAATATGAGAAACTTGATCTGAGAGGGAAGAAATGTATTTTTATAAGATACTCAAAATTCTCCAAATGATATGTATTTTTAGGGAAGATGCAAGTGGAAGAGTAACAAAAATTGAGTCACGAGATATCATTTTTCTTAGAATAGGACTTTCCTGAAAGATGTGAGATAAATGGAGATTTTCGATTGTATGAAATGGAAGATCTTGAGTCTAGTGGGAGCGCAAGACTAATTGCTTTAGCTCCAATAGAGTAAGATGATATAGAATATCATGCTCCTTCTAAAGTAAGTGGGAGTGAAAGTTATTTGATTGTATTCCTATGGAACAATATTATAAGCAATCTCAACCTCGACGTAGTAACTGTAAAAGAATTTCCTATTGTCAATATTGAGATTGAGGGAAAAACTTTTATGATTGTTCCAGATGATTAAGAGCCTAAGACAATACAATAGGCTTTTTCTAGTTCTGAAGCTAAAGAATGGATTAAAGCTATAGAAAAGGAAATTGATATGATGAAATTTAACTAAGTATGAGATTTGGTTGATTTACCACCAGGTCATAAGACCATTAGGAACAAGTGGTTTCTCAAAATTAAATGTAAGGCGAAAGGGATAATTGAAAGATATAAAACTCGATTAGTAGCCAATGGCTATATAAGGGCTATACATAGCAAGAGGAAATTGACTATGAAGATACATTCTCGCCTATTGTTAGGTTTGCATCAGTTCACCTCATTCTGGCTATTGTGTTGCATCAGTTCTCCTCATTCTTGCTATTGTGGCATAAATGGACTTAGAATTATACCAAATGGACATTAAGATTATTTTTTTTCTCAATGAAGAAGTAGATGAAGAGATCTATATGGATCAACTTTTAAGCTTTGAGCTTAAAGGACAAGAGTGCAAGTTTGCAAACTTAAAAGATTCATTTATGGTTTAAGCAAGCTTTAAGATAATGATACCTCAAATTTCATCAAGCCATGTTAAAAGATAGTTTGCGATGATGGAGGAAGACCATTGCATATATTAAATATTCAAACAGTGGTTTCATAATTCTGTCATTGTATATCGATGACATATTGATAATTGGAAATGATAAGAAGTTAATAGATGTTACCAAAGAATGGTTATCATCGAACTTCGAATTGAAAGACATAGGTGAGGCTAGCTATATACTTGGTGTTAAGATCCTCAAGGATCGCTTGAAAAGACTTCTGGATTTATCTCAGGATACTTACATTAAGAAAATGTTAGAGTGTTACCGTGTGTATAATTGCAAATCGGTGGATAACCCAAAAGAATTTGAGCCTTAAGTCTTGATATATGTCCTAAGAACTCTAATGAAAATGAACTAATGTCCAAATTACAGTTTCTTCAACGCTGTTCGTAGTTTGATGTATGCAGTATGTGCACGCATTTAGACATTTGTTATGCCTTTGGGCTAGTGAGCAAATTCTAATCTAATTTAGCTCCAAAACACTGGATGACAATCAAAATGATATGGAGATATTTGAAAGGAACTTCAGACAATGTTATGTGGTACTGAAGGAAGGATTTGCGCTAAATTGGTAATATAGATACTGATTAAGGAAGCAATCTTAATCAATGCAAATTGATTTCTGGATATGCATTCTTACTAAACAACGTAATTTCATGGAGTAACAAGAAGCAATCTTATATAGCTTTATCAAGAGTGGAAGCTGAATATATAGCATGATCCGCAGCTACATAAGAGACAGTCTAGTTGAATAGATTTTTGCAGCACATAAAATTGTTTAAGTTAGCATTTGAACCTGTGACAATTTAATTTGATAGTATGACTGTAATAACATGTGTTAAGGATCTGAAATATCGTTAAAAGACCAAACATACCTAGATTAGATTCACTATTTAGAGACTTGATCACACAGAAGGAATTGGTCTTGAAACACATTTCTATGAGTAAAATGATAGCAGATTCTTTTACCAAACCAATAGCTAGGGATGCATTTGTTAAACGTGTGAGATTCCTAAGCTTATGTAGGATGTAATCAACTTGTCTATATTGACAGACCGCTTGTATTTTACTTGCAATGATTTATATGGCATTTCTTATGATTTGATTGTTTTTACAATTATTTCTATTATATGAATATGTTGGAAATGTCAATTAGCACAATTTAATGAAGTATGTTGATAGACTTATATTGACTGTTTTACATGAGTAATCACCTTTAGCGTTGTAGAGTGAATAGAGATGAACCGAAGTTTATATGACTAAGATGCAGTGAAAACAGTTTGTCATACTATTACTTAAAAAGTTACCTTTTTTTATAAGCAATATTAATTTTAACAAAAAATAGGGAAAAATTCATCATAATCAAAGATTATGGAGATGAAAAAAATACATACCTAGAAACTAAGCAAATAGTTAGGGCAAGATAAGACCTTGCCACAGACAAAACAAAAACTAAGCAGAACAACAATGAAACTATAGACAAACAAAGAACAAAACCAGAAGTTGAAGAAACCACAACAAACAAACAAAGAAACCAAAAGAAAAAGCAAAAAAAAAAAAATATACTATTAATCCGAGCTTAGACAGAGAGGTGGAGCTAACGCGTTACTTCCCAACGATTGATTAATATTGGTTATCTTATGATGTATCATATAGTCATGTGATGATTCAACTTAACAGAACACTCCTAAAAAAGCGAATTAATTCAGATCCAATTGGTATGAGTGCAAAAGAAAAAGTATTTTTGCTTATACACTCGTTTGTATTCACTGATTGACGTTATTTCGCTTGAAATAACTTGGAGTGCAAAGTAAGTGTAATAGTAATTGGAGTATGAATTCATGAGTGACTGAATGATACTCGATCATGTGTATTAAAAAAATATTTAGGGTAAACAAGCATATTGTCAAAAGTGATTACATCATTGGGTTGATGTCTACTATATGACATATGGTTAAGTTTGTATTGAAGCTCTCATCATTTGTGTGATTCGGATCGCACGGTACATTCACTTGTATGAATGATTTTCTATCCAAGTTTGAGTTTGTTGGAATGTTATTTTGGGATTAGCTAAGCTCATTATAGACAAGTGAGAGATGTTGGATTTTGATGGGTTTGGGCTGCCCATGTGGACTTGACTCAGCCCAATGCCCAAATTGGATTAATATAAAAGGAGGAAATTATTTTTTAAAAAATAACTTCTCTATTAGAAGTTATAGAACGTAACTTTCATCTCTCTCTCTTTCTAAAATTTTTCTAGTGATTTTCTTCTATCCCAATTCATTCAAGAGGATCAAAAGTGTTTGTATAGTAAATTAAACTTCGAGTTCTAGTAGCCAACATTTCCGAAGCATTGAAAACACTTTGTATTACACTTTAATAAGTAAATATCCCCTATCAATCTCTATTAAAAATTTAGAATTATTGCTAGATGTTTAAAAGGTAGATTTTAACTTTTTTTAATTTTCATAAACTTATTTTTTCAAATATATTTCTTGAAAAATCATTTACAATACCTCTTTAAAACAGTTTTCAAAATTTAAAAAAATAATGCAATTTGATACGAGCCCTTCATTATTTAGGGTTTTACGTACGGTCGTCAGTTTTTTTTCCATGTCTAATTTTTTTTCTTCAACAACATTAGAGCATCTAATACTAGCATTGTCAATTGATATATTTTAATTCTATTGGATTAGTGATAGATTTAAAGTTACTTAAAAATTTCTCGTAGAAGCCAGGTGTTGAATAGAGCAGCATCACCACATGTGGATCAGGATCAGGAGCTACACCTTTGTGGTTACCAAGAACTCAATACAGTTGTCTCTGCAACCCACCGCATCTAATTTCCAATCAATAATCACACATTTCATAGAGACTTCCTCTTGCTATATTATAGTACAACAAAATCTTTTATTTTAATTAAACTTATCGATATTATTAATTCATGGGTGTTGATTATTATTTATTTTTGGCTCAGCTTCTGCAACCTTACAGAAGATCTAGGTATCTATAAGATTCATATCAACTCAATCATGCATATATATATATATATATATATATACCAAATCAATCAATCTATAATATAGCTTCTTCGCACATGCATATTTATAGTGAATAGGTTTTGCTGGTTTGATTTCTTAGCATTGACGTCATTTTGCTAAAATCATTTGGAAAAGAGGAAGAGAAAATATTGGAAAGGAGAAAAGAGATCAATTAAAGAGAGAACAGAAATTAATGATCATTGTGGCAGTTGGGTTTTACTTAATTTTTATATGAAAAAGGAAGATTGGTGTGGTAGCAGATAGAAAGAAAAGACTATAGAAATAGAAACAGAAATAGCTAATTAATGGAGAAATTAGACATCAGTGGGATGGTTGGTGCCTCAATTTTTTTTTTTTTTTTTATTATTATTATTATTATTATTATTATTATTATTATTATTATTATTATTATCCTTTGACGTGGCTCAATTTTTAACTCTCTCACTCCATAATCCAAATGTTTTCAGTGATGATATTATTTAACCTTATTATATAACTTATATATATATACATATAACATCAATTAATTAATATATAATATAAGAACACACATCATGACACTTTGAAATACACTGTACAAACTCCATAATCCTGAAAAGAAAGTCAATGAATAATGCATGTAAAGATTCCTTCAATCTTTTTCAAGAATCTTGTAGATATATATCGATCTATACTCGTCTTCTCATGCTCTAGCTAAAAGTTTAGATCTAACAATTACTTAATTATATACACAAGTAATGTTTTAATAGTTACGGTTCCACTGGAAAGTTAGCATTTAATACTATTTAACACTAAAAGATTATGATAGTTACCAAACCGTAATCATTATTGAAAAATCTCTCTCATATATATATATATATATATATATATATATATATATTACAGGTAGTTATTATATATTAAACTCATCATTAATTATTATTTAGTTTTTATATAATTTTTTTTGTTAATTTATTTCATTTTATTTATAATGTTAATTAACTAATTAATCTTTAAACTAATTATAAAATTATAATGTCACAATAGTAGTTTTTTTATTAACGTATTTTGCAAGTGATTATTAAATATTAAACTCTTCATTAATTACCATTTGATTTTTATATAATTTTTTTTTGTTTCATATTAATTTGTTTCGTTTTATTTGAAATGTTAATTAACTAATCAATATTTGAGCTAAATATATAGTTATATTATCACAACCTGTTAATAAGCTAACTTCCTTTTTAATACTAATAAAATTCTTGTTAATTAATAAAGTCAAAATGCTACTAATATTTGGAATGAAGAGTATATTTATCTCAAATGTTAAGAGTAAATATATAAAATAGAGGTAATCATTTCAACATTAATAGAATTATTATTCATAAATTATTAATTTATTTATTATTTGAGTCAGATATAAAAAAGAGGTAGCAAATTCTTTTACAGTCATTTTGTAATCTTCTATATTCTCAATTATCCACATATAACGCACATAATTTTTTTAATAATGGATCTCATCATTATTAAATTACTAATAATAATTTTGTCCAATAAATTAATTTTAGTCACTTTTAATTATTATGTAATTAAGTTACATTTAATTTAAATGTTAATAGTTGTTAATTATAATTGATTCTTATATTTTATATAAAAGTAAATTATATTATATTTTATATATTGTTGTCATTCAAAATTCATATTATACATTACGTACATTGTTGTAATTTTATTTAAACTTACCATTATATAAATTTAATATGTTAATAAAAATTATTATTGTTGTATTTTGAATGATAATATGTTATTGTTATTTCTTTACGATACCTTCCTAATATTTTTTAAATTATTTTTTTCTTTATAATATTATAGTCATTTGATTTTTTTATATATATAAAACATATGTGTTTATTTATTGTAGATAGTAAAACAATTGGATTTCCAATTAAAATAATGAAAAATTTACCAATTTTGTTAAAATTTATTTTTGTATCAATTAATTTGATTAATTTCATTTTAACCGAATATCATTTGTCATATTAACGTGCCTTGCACGTTATAATGAGATACTTGACTCATCATTAATCACCTTTTTATTTTTATACAATTTTTTATTAATTTTTGTTGTTAATTTATATTAACTTATTAATATTCATTAATTTATATAATTAAATTGATAATGTTAACTTTTATTATTTTTTGTAATAAATTAATATTTATTATATATTTTGTAGTATACATTTCACGTTCTTTCCCTTTTAATATTAGTAATATTAAATTTTTTTCATTCCTTTTAATATTAATATTAGTTAATTATCTTACTCATTGATTATCTTATCAATTGTAGTTATTAATTTATTTATTATATACAAATTAACTTATCTATTATATTTTTTTAATGTATCTTCCTAATATTCATTTTTTTAATATTTCAACAAACAAATGTGAATGACATTATACTCATATAGATTGAGTTTTAAAAACATATAAGATTCAATAGTTAATATTTAAATGACAATTAATTTTTTTTAGGCCAAGAAATAAACATAATAAAATATTTGAAAATAAATTAATAGGTAATTAATATTAGATTTACTATCAAAAATTATTATCTAGTCCTAATAGATCAAATTTCTAATTAGTAAATTATTAATACTATTTAATAATAAATTAAATTATTAAATGACAAAATTAATATAATAATTAGCTAATATAATCATGATTTAAAACTTATGTATTCAAATCTTGTAAATATATTTCATAATTTTGCATGAAAATCAGGATGAAGGAGAAACACCAAATTTATTTGCTGCTTCGAGCAAAATAGTATAATAGTTGCAGCTCAAACATGTAACAAGTGAGAGTTATGAAATAATATTTATATAATTTCTATTTATATTAATTCCGTAATTACTTTTTTTCCTTTCCTTTTAATATTAGTAATTTGTTTTTTTATATATAAAAACATAATTACCTAATTCTAATAGAATTTAATTTATAATTAATAAATTATTAATACTATTTATTAATAATTAAATTATTAAATGATAAAATTAATTCATTTAGCTAATACAATCAAGTTGATTTTTCGGTAATTTTGTCTGTTCTCCCTTACTCCCATTTTTATATATGAGTATGATATGATATATTACGAAAACATTATAATTATCTCTAAAACATAAATTGATAGGAAACTGTGGGAATAATATTTAAAAACCCTTAACCATAACCATACTCGTATATAAGTCTAAATTCTATACAGATTCTTATATAAAAAAAATCTGTACAATTTTTTAATAATATTTATTTAAATTCAATTCAATTCAATTAAATAAATAAATATATGACATTTTAGTAAAATCAAATAGCTTAGTAAATTAGATAATAGTTTTTTTTTTTTTTGAGTTTTTATGAGATTATATATACAAAGATATATAGTGGGAGAGAAAGTCAGCGTTTTCTTAGGGATTATATTATTTTGCAAATCATGTGAAGCAATGCACACTCTGTAAGCTTCCATGTGCCCACAATCTACTATAGATATTCTCTACATCTCTTCCCACTAAACTTTGTCTTTGTTTTTTTATTTTTTATTTAAATTATAATTGAGTAATAAGTATATTTTATTATATTCTTAAATATATCAATTATCAAATCACACCTAATCTATAAAATCCTTTGTTTTATTCTCTTTTTTTCCTATATATATATATATTCTAAACCATCCGGTACCCTATAATACAGATTAAAAACTAATTTAGATTTATATTGGACAGATTTATTAAGAAAGTGAAACACTTTCATTCAAGTTTTAAAAGTGTTTCATACTTATAATATTATAATTCAAAATCTCTAACAGAAAGAAAGAATCATTACTAATCTTAACACTGGAGTTAATTATATATATTTTTTAATTATTGATGGAAAATAAATATATATAACTATGCTATGATTATAATAAATTAAGAGGGCTTCTGTGGTGTACCCGGTGTAAATTACACTTGATGCTTTAGGACCATTGGATCATCAACTTTTAATCTCAACCATTCATTATCAACGGATGAGATTAAAAGTTTATAATCCAATGATTTTAAGACACCCGGTATAAATTACACCGGGTGCACCATAGAATTACTCATAAATTAATTGATTGTTACATTAAATAATTAATTATACACATAGGAAGCAAGATTAATAATCAAACATGTCATACTATACTATTAGTTGAAATCTCATTAATTTTGATCATAAAAATTAGGAAACGAAAGGGCTAGTTTAAATTATCTCAAAACATAAAACTTTGGTCGAATTAAATCATCTGATTCACGACATGAATTAAATATATAATTTTTTATATTTAAATATGTTAGCCTAGTATTATTTGTCATCAAAATAGACTTCCTCTGCTCACAGGTAGCACCAAGCATTGGTAATCCAATTAATAGTTTTAACGCCTTGGCCGCATGCAGACCCAATTCAAATAATTAATTAATAATAGGTGAACAATGTGAGATAATATTGAAATTGTTGGATAATGTTATATGTCTATCATTATTTCTATAAGTAGATTTTTTATGCAAATAAAATTATATCTCTGTAATATTTTTATACCTATAAATAGGTGTTATAATTAATGAAAACTGACTGTTTCCTTCTTTTACTCTCATATTCTCTCTTCCTTCTTCATCTATTATTTTTTATTTTATAACACGTTATCGGCACGATTATAAAAGGTAAAGTCTAATATTTTAATTTTAACTGTATATTTGTTTTTGGGATAAATAGTTGAATATTCCCGTTTTCTTTTCTATTATTGTTTTTCTTGCTCGACATTTTTTTTCTCGAATTTTCTTTGGACTAAAACCAAACAAATGATTGACTACATGGTGGATTTTCTACCTCTTTATTCTTTCTTCTTATGGATTTATTTTGGCATTAATCAATTTTTTTTGTTTTCTTAATTACAATCACGGGTAAAATATCATTTTGATATTAAAAATAGTTTTCAAATATATTTAAACAT
This sequence comes from Balakata baccata, assembly GCA_949630135.1. Taxonomy (NCBI): domain Eukaryota; kingdom Viridiplantae; phylum Streptophyta; class Magnoliopsida; order Malpighiales; family Euphorbiaceae; genus Balakata; species Balakata baccata. The sequence goes on from CATIWF010098265.1 coordinate 124,708, forward strand.
GTGTTTAGCTTAGAATAATAACATTACATAATTAATCTTGGATTATTTAACTCTTTATTTTATATTAATGTAATAATGTTTTATTTGTTTTCATTTATTTAATTATGTACTTTTATTTATTTATTTTTATTTATATTGAAACTTGAATATATAAATACATGTTAGTTTCTAAAGAACTAATATTATATAGTTCCAAAAAAACTCGTATTATAAATTTTAGTTCCTGAATAACTAATATTATATATAGTTCCTAAAGAACTCGTATTATAAATTTTAATTTATGAAGAACTAATATTAGTTTTAGTTCTTGAAGAACTAATTAAATAAATAACTAATTGTTATTATCACTTTGCTAATTTTAATAATTTCTTCTTAGACATTGTCCATTTTACCGGTACAATCATGTATATTTGATTGATGTGGATTCTATGGTTAATTTAAAATCTACATTAATTTATATTCATCGTTTATTTTGTTTCTATATTTAAACCACTTATTAATTAATATTGATTCCAGTTCTTGAAAAACTATTGTTGCATACAGCTATTGAAAAACTTGTATTATAAATTCTAGTTCTTGAAGAACTAGTATTAGTTTTAGTTATTGAAAAACTAATTAAATAAATAATTAAGACATATATTCTTGAAAAATATGGCTATAAGTTCTCAGCATCATGAAATTTAGTATCTCAATTAATATCTTACATTCCTGAAGAACCAAACATATTGTCTATAAGTTTTTAAAAGACATCTATTAATTAACATAATATTATTATTGTTGTATAGACAATGTCCAATTTGACAAAACTCAAATTTGTGGTGCTCGACATCACGAGCAATAATTATTTGTCATGAATATTAGATGCCAAAATATATTTAGATGTTTTGGGTCTTGGAAATACAATCAAATATAAAAATCAAGAATCACAACAAAATCGCACTAAGGTGGTGATTTTTCTTTGTTATCATCTTCATAAAAAACTAAAAATTGAATATTTAACAGTTAAAAATTCATTAGTTCTTTGGAAAATTTTAAAAAAAAGATATGACCATCATAAATCAGTTATCTTTCTAAAGGCTTATTATAAATGAATGCATTTACGATTACAAGATTTCAAAACTGTAAGTGAATATAATTCTACAGTTTTTAGAATCAGTTCTAAATTGAAATTATGTGAAGAAAATATTATTGACCGTGATATATTAAAGAAGATATTTACTATTTTTCATGCATCGAATATGCTATTGCAGCAGCAATATCGAGAAAAATATTTTAACAAATATTCTAAATTAATTTTATGTCTTTTTGTTGCTGAGTAAAATAATGAGCTCTTATTGAAAAATCATGAAACTCGTCCAACTAGTTCTGCTATATTCCCCAAAGTAAATGAGACAACATATAATAATATTGGATATGGACGAGGACGGAAAAATAATCGTCATCGAGGACGTGGCCGAGGTTATGGCCGAAATCATAATAAAAGTAATCGTAATAGTAGAAATAATAATGCATTTTTCCACCAGAAGTGGAAAGATCGTGAAGAGAATAATGGATCAAAGTAAAATTCTGAAAATCAATGCTATTGATGTGGCATGAAAGGACATTGGTCTCGTACCTATCGTGCACCTAAGCATCTTATTGATCTCTATCAAGAGTAATTGAAGAAAAAAATAAAAAATATAGAAGTAAATTTGGCCGAAAATGATAATGATTTTGGTGATGACTTTGATGATCTTATACATTTAGATGTGTTGGATTTTTTTTTAGGATCCTAAAGGAAAAACAAATCATTTGATTGGTAATGACAATGTAAATGCTTAAAAATTATGTGTTTTTTTAGCTCTTTAGTTTGATTTATATATTTTTTTGTAACACTAGTTCAAAGTGTTAATAACTTAAATAATTTTTTTGGAATTAATTTTAATTGCATTATTACTATGTTTCTTATAATTTTTTTCATTTTCATGAAGATATTATGGATCCTACTCAATCATTAGTAGGATTAAGAGCAAATGATACTGATTTATGTCTTGCGGATTGTGCAACCACGCACACCATATTAAAAGATAAGAAATATTTCTCTCACCTAATAATGAGAGAAATTTATGTTAATATAATATCTAGTAGTAAAAGAATAATTGAAGGCTCAAGAAGAATAAATATATTATTACCTGGAGGTACATATTTCTTTATTATAAATGCTTTATTCTCTCCAAAATCTTGCAGAAATTTATTGAGTTTTAATATATAAGGTGATATTTGTGGACCAATTCATCCGCCATACGGACCATTTACATATTTTGTGGTATTAATAGATGCATCAACAAGATTGTCATATGTATATTTATTATCAACTCGAAATCTAGCATTTGTTAAATTACTTGCTCAATTAATTCGATTAAGATCATTTATCTGGAGAGATTTTTATCCGTCAATCAACTTATATTGAAAAAATATTAAAACGTTTTAATATGAATAAATCTCATCCAATGAGTTTTCCTATGATTGTTAGACACTTGAATGTAAAAAAATGACCATTTTCGTCCTCGAAAAAATGGTGAAGAAATACTTGGTCTAGAAATACTATATTTTAATGCTATTGGAGCATTAATGTATTTTACTAATTGTACAAGACTTGATATAACATTCTCTGTGAGTTTTCTAGCAAAATATAGTTCTTCACGTAGTTAAAGATATTGGAATGGAATGAAACAAGTACTATGTTATTTACGTGATACATCGGACATGAGTTTATTTTATCTACAATGCTCAAAATTTGAATTAATTGGATATACAGATGCTGGATATTTGTCTGATCCACATAAAGTTCAATCACAAACGAATTACTTGTTTACATATGGTAGCACTGCTATATCTTGACATTCTACTAAGCAAACTCTAATTGCCACATTATCTAATCATGCTAAAATATTGACAATTCACGATACTAGTAGAAAATGCATATGTTTGAAATCTATGATCCAACATATCAAAAAAACATGTGACATATCATTTGATAAAAGAAGTCCAACAATGCTATATGAAGATAATATTGCTTGTATTGCGCAACCTAAAGGATGATACATTAAATGAGATAGAACCAAATACATTTTGCCAAAATTATTTTTCACATTTGACCTTCAAAAGCAAGAGGCTTTAAATGTTCATCAAATTCGATCAATTGATAATTTAACTGATTTATTTACATAAACACTCTCTACAACAATATTTGAGAAATTGGTAAACAAAATTGACATATGTCAACTAAGAGATTTTTGTTAGAAGTCATGTTTTTATGAGGGGAAGATTTTTATGCATTGTACTCTTTTTCCCTTAGCCTTTCTATACGAATAATGTACTCTTTTTTCTTCACTAAAGTTTTTCCAACAGAGTTTTTCTTAGTAATGTTTTAACATGACATATTCTATGTAATAGACATCCAAGATAGATTGTTATGATAATATTGAAGTTGTTGGATAATACTGGATGTCCATCATTATCTCTATAGATAGATTTCTTATGCAAATAGAACTCTATCTGTGTAATATTTCTACATCTATAGATAAGTGTTGCAATCAATGAAAACTGGTTATTTCCTTCTTCTACTCTCTCATATTCTCTCTTCCTTCTTTATTTATTATTCTTTATTTTATAACAAATAAATATTAATTGTTACATATTTAAACCGTACATGTTTAATTTCCTTTTTTTTTGTCTTTTGTATTCCATATGAATTTGCAGGACAATAAATATATTAAAAAAGTAAAATAGTCTCTTTCAAGTTTTAAAAGTGTTCTATATTGTTCGAAATCAAAATTTTTTATTAAGAGGAGAGATCCTTACCACCTGTTGGGAGTTAATTTTCTTAATTTTTATTTTAAGAATTGAATTCCACAATTTCACTTATATAAATATAACAAATTAACACCAAGTGTACTGACATGAAATTTTCTCACCTATATATATCATATATAAATATATAGTTAATTAAGTTAATAATATTTAAAATTGATAATTATTATTTAATTATTTAAGAGTAAGTTGATGTTAATTAAGTGACAAATGGCAGGTTTATGAAGGGATTAGTGGGGTATTTGGTAATTGTATGTGTTCACATGCTTGTATAAGAAATTGGAGAGGATTCTTACTTTCCACCACACACAACAGCTCATAAAATATGACCCACAAATCATGCGTGAAACAGCTCAACTAGATTTGGTTCTCTTTGCATTAATATCTACTCGTAATTAATTATATATCATAATCTTTTTTTTGTCAAATTTAAAAACATATTTAGCATTAATATCCCCTTAATTAACAAATTAATTATAATTATTATTATTAACTTGATTAAGTTTAAATTTCATATATAATATTTTGCATTAAAAAGGAAATCGATCATTGCCTTCTCTCTTTCCTTAAAAAGATTCAAACATAATTCAATTCAAGATTTGTACCAATTTTTCGGTTATAATACCAAGAAATTTCGGTTTCTCAAGATATCTAGAATGGTAAAATTGCAATTTCCTGCATTAATGTTTTTTTTTAATTATTTAAAATAAATTCGCGTTGGATAAATTTATTAAAGAAGTAAAGTGAATCCTTTTAATTTTTAAAGTTGTTTTATATCCATAGAGCAGACTCAAATCATCTAATTAATAGAGAATGAATCATCTCACACTTAAGGGTTATTTTTTATTCTGTTGTTTATATAATTTTTAAAGCTGGGGCTGTTATATAATTTCTTAAAAAAAATTAACTTAGATGCTTGCAGGGTCAAACTGGAAAAGCCACGTGTAAAGTGGGACCGTGTAACTAATTAAGTCCAAATTTTTACACCATTGTGTATTATTTTAAATTTAATAATCATACAAAAGATTGCTCCCATAAATATTATACATTATGTATTGTCAATAATAAATATATATAAAAATTACCTTACATTTCCATATATATAAATGCCTATCCCACCTTCTTTACAGAGCGTTTTGTATTTTGCCTGTTACGATCGTGAAATTTCATTAGTTGATTTTTATTGTCAAATTAAAAGGCAAACGTTCTGATACTAAAAGATTTGGGAAAAAAATTTGTAATGAATTTGTATGAAATTAAGGAATGCAATTTAAAAAAAAAAAAAATTCTATGTCACATTCCAAGAATTTAAATAAATACCCCAATTATCTACTATTCCTGTTTAATTAATTGTTTAAATTATAGGAAAATATTTACTTAAAATTGGATCAATGATTTCATTGTATGTGCACATCAGCATGTTATAGCTAATTAAATTCAAAATTAAATAATTAAAGAAAAAAAATACTGGGGCAATGTGAGCAAAAAATAAGTACAGAAAAATGAAATGACTAATATATTAACTATTTTTTATTATTATAAAGATTTATTATTAATGAACTTATAAATTCAAGTTAGGCAAGAAATTTTCTAAATTATATTTTATCATTAGCAGAAGATTCTGTTTATATAAGAGATATAAATGATATGAACAGTTAGATTGAACGTAGATATATATACCTTATTTCTAATATACATGTTGCTTGCGTTAATCTCATTGCTAATATTCATACACAAATAATAATAATAATAATAATAATAATAATAATAATAATAATAATAATAATTCAATGCGACTCCAACTCGAGTTAGTAGGAGAGGAATGAACCTCCTAATGCCATTGAGACTAGATTTTTCATATTATAATTATTATTATTTTAGTAGTTCAATCTTAGATTTAAATTTAAAATTTTACAGTTATAATCATCAAATCAGTACTATTTTAAAATTTCACAGTTATAATCATGCAATACTATTAAACTAAATTTATTAGTAAATAGGTACATAATTACCGCCATGAACGCACCATATAAAGCGAAGATAACATTCTTGTGAAGTATATTAATTAGAATTTTATAACACATGAAATCAAAGACAATCGCTATCAAGTCATAGTCAGCAAAGTCCTTAACTAAAGGGAATATAATATTAATGAATTAATACTGTCATTCATATAATAATAATAATAATAAATTTATTAAATGATTAAAATAAAATATTTTAGGAGTTCTGAAAGAATTGCAAAAGCGAAGGGGTAGAAAAAGAGCATAAAATCCAAGTATATATTTGTATTAAATCTGTACACAATCTGATCCAGCGATGCAATTATTACGAGGGGAGCAGACAGCTTAAAATGGGTGCTGGAGATCTTTGATTCCTCAGTAGTTGCTGTTAATTTGCCAGAAAAGTTTTTTTTTTTTGGTTTACTAGTACAAGGTAAGAGAAAAGATCTCGGGATTTGCATAGCTAAATTTATCTCTCTTTCATCACTTTTTCTTCCTCTCTCTCCCTCTCATAGTTATCAGAAGAAAAAAGAAGAAGAAGAAGATGGGGAGCAGTTATTATGGAGAACCAAACATGGGAAATGAAAGAGGAAGTGGGTCTTCAAGGAAAGGCAAGAAGGGCAATTCAGACAAGCCTAAGCAACCACAAAGAGGACTTGGTGTTGCTCAATTGGAGAAGATCAGATTACATGGCCAAATAGGCAATTCTTATCACCCTTCTCTTCATGCTCCATACCCTTCTAACTTCAATCAGGTAACTGCATATCACCGATTCTCCCTCTACCTATCTTCATGGATGATTCTTTTTTTTTTCTTTTTTTGATTGCAAGGAGGTTTACACTCGAAATCTTATCGCTGGACACTGGACTAGTGGTCTGGTGACGATAGGGTTATCTTCATGGATGATTAGAACAAGCATGAAGTTGGGTTTTATACGGTTTTCAGAAAAGGTTATTAATTGACTTAATAATGCCTTGATAAACATGCAGGAAGATATGAGAATGCAAACTGCAGCTTATTCAAGTACAGTACCATCATCCTCATTTTCTTATTCTTCATCATCTATGGCTCCCTCAGCTTCCTATGGTAATTTCCCCCCCAATATCATGGTAAGTACTATTCGTTTTAAATGGGAAATTATTAGAACTTCATATTATATAAGAATTTGCATATCCTAAATAATTATTAATTTGCAGCTTCTGATCTATTATCATTGTAGCCAAGGATAAGCAAACCAATAGAGCATAAAACATAATAGCATATAGCGATTGTGATCACCATTTATCATCTTCAAATGCACATAATTTGACTCTGAAATAAGTTTTGCAAAGATATCATCATTGTTGTACGTGATGTTAGATTGTTGCAGAAGAGGATGAGTTTGAATTAATTATATATCTAACTATTTAATTCCTCTTACGCTATGCTGTGTGTCAGTTTAATTAAATTTATTTTCTTAATATTGCAGATGGGGCTAGGAGATCATGAAAGAACAAACATAAGATATGGTGATTCCCAACCCTCCACCACGGCCAGGTTATAATTAATTAATTAATTAGTTAACTATATATATATCTTTTCTTTTTTACATTAATCTTGAGATAAGCAAATTAAGTTCAATTTCTTGATTAGGGTATACATGTTTATAGCTAGGCTGCTAATAGAACTGTTGATCAATTGGTTTAAACCAGCTGGAACCAAGGGATTAGCTTCTTAGAGGCTCAACATTTTGCACAGCCTGGGGAAGCAACTAGACACCTTTTAAATCTACAGGTTGAGGTAGTTGTCAAACTATTCTTCATACATTTTCTAGATTGAGATTCTTTTGCCAAGATTTTAATGTGATAGATTACTTATATTTTTTATACTGACCCTTTATTTATATAAATGAAATAGGATATACAGCCAAAAAAGAGTAAAAAATATCGAAGTCATTCTATGGGTTCGAGCAGTCAAAATTCTGAATCAAGTGACTCTCAAGAACTAGATTTGGAACTCAGATTGTCCATTTAATAAGTCATTTCTTTCAAATGATCAAATGCAGGGGTTCCCCCAAAAGTTCTTTAATTACGTATAGTACAATGATCAGAAGTCGATGATGACTGCACAATGTCATAAGCAATTAGGTGAAGAACTGGTTTGAAGTTTCATTTGTATTGTAAGAGACCAATCTTGTTGTGTAATGAAAGATATATAAAAAAGTTGACTTTCTGCATAAGACAGTGAATTTTCTTCTTGTCTCATGAATCGTGATGAAGCTATATATGGAATGGATCAGCAATGATGAGATTATAACAAATTCTTACGTCTGGTACTAATTAGCTAGCTGACAGCATCTGACAAATACTACTTTGAATGGAACAAATCTGATAATTTGCTCATTTTGGGGAATGTTTCTGTTCTATCATGCATGCTCCTAACTATTCAATAGTTCAAACTTCAAACTTCATCAAAGAAGTCAAAAGGATGATTAGGATTCCAACAATCAAGAAAAAAGGGAAATCCAGTACTAATAAATGTGTGATTAACATTCCTCATTCGAGGAAAAAAAGCTAGCTGCTGTATAATCATCATGAAAATTAATTGCGTATAAATTAAGTTATGAATTATCCCATAAAATTTGATATAGGCAAAAACTGATCAACCTTTGAAGAAAAGGAAAATTGAGTATTTAATTACTAATTGAAAGTTTTACTTCGTTTTTGGAGGGAGAAAGACTTATCATTTAAATTATTTTCAGTTTTGTACCATTCATTAAAAAGACTTTGTAATAGAGAAGAAAAAAATATTAATCATTCCATTTTAATTACATATGAGTTATTATATCTAAAAATTGATTGATTAATATAATTCAATATTTAAAATATAATAATTATCTAAGAAGGATTTAATAAAAATAAAAGTTTTACAATTGTGATTCTGTATTTATTAATTAATTATAATGAGGATATTCTCCAAAAGAAAAATTAGAATTAGCCTATTCTAATTATCGGTGCCTGCATTTGAATTTAGTATTTCTTGAATTTTTGTCAATCAATCGTTAATTTTCCTTAAACAAGTAAAACCATCTACTTTTTCTACCCAACATCAACTCATTGTGTGTGGTTCCTCTAAACAAGGAACAAATTTCTAATTTTGTATCTATAAAAATCACATGACAAATGTTATGAAAATCAGGGAGGGAAAAAAATAAAAATAAATTAAAAAGCTTCCTCACCCGGAAAGCTGATGAGCATTCCCGAACTAATTTAATTGTTTAATTCAATCTTGCAAAAATGTCAAGAATTCAATTGAAATCCTTGTTAATTCTCCCTCTATTGTTTGTCAGCATCGTTGCTCATGATAAGCCCAAGGCAAAGTCAAAGTCAAAATCCTCCCAGTCATCGAAAAAAGCCCTAGGCCCCCATGAGTTAATTGGAAATCCATTTGGAAATCCTAATGATTTTGTGAAAAAGTTGCCTGATGATTTCGGGACTCCTTTAGATCCTAAAGACCTTGTGCCTGAAGCTCCTCAGGTTGGTCGCGGCGGTCGTGCCCGTGGCTCCGGCGTTAAATCGCCGGTTGAACTTGGATATAAAGGACAATGGGAACTGGTTTCTCAGAATTCTGGAGTTTCTGCCATGCATGCAATCTTGATTCCTGTGGCTAACAAAGTTTTAATGTACGATGCCACCATTTGGAAAATCTCAAAAATCAAATTGCCTAATGGTGAATGTCGTGTCCTTAATGAAACCACTGGTGAAAAGGATTGCTATTGCCATTCTGTCTTATTTGACATTAACACCTCCAAACTTACACCTCTTGAGGTATTAATTTGCTTGTTTCTCACCTAAATCTCAATCCAATACATAAATTGAATTGGGAAATTGCCATTAATTATTGATATTTTGATCTATATATGGAATTGATTCTCTTTGCAGCTTCACACAGATACATGGTGTTCCTCAGGAGGTCTTGATATTAATGGGAATTTAGTGAGCACTGGAGGATTTCAGGGTGGTGCAAATACTGTTAGATACCTGAACAGAGCCAAAAGAAGCAACTGGAGAGAATACCCAACAGCACTTGCTGATCGTAGATGGTAATTAATTACATTATAACATTTCATCTTCTCACAGGCCTGATTACCAAACACATCAGTTAATGATATCCTTAGTTATTTCAATAACAATTTGGCTCGTATTTTTGTGTGTGGTTGTTTGCTTGGAACTCAAGGTACTCAACGCAAGCAACATTGCCAGACGGTAGATTCATTGTGGTTGGTGGTCGAGATGCCTTCAGCTACGAGTACATTCCTCTGGAAGGACAATCCAATCCCAAGCCTTTCTACTTTGAGTTCCTTCGACAGACCAGCGATCCTGAGGAAAACAATTTATACCCATTTGTCTATCTCTCCACTGATGGCAATGTCTTCATCTTCGCCAACGCTCGCTCTCTCCTTCTCAACCCTGTCACCAACCAAATCGTCAAAGAGTTCCCTGTTCTCCCCGGCGGCCACCGCAGCTACCCAGCTTCCGCCTGCTCAGCCCTTCTCCCGATTAAGCTTCACGCCGTTAACAACCCTGTGATCACCGCCGAAGTCTTAATCTGCGGAGGCTCTGCACACGCTGACGCATATTCCAAGGCCGACCATAAAATTTTCTACACCGCTCTTCAAGATTGTGCGAGATTGAAGATCACAGACCCAAATCCTGTTTGGAAAAGAGAGCTTATGCCTACACCTCGCATTATGGGTGACATGATGCTTCTTCCTACCGGTGATGTCCTCTTGCTTAACGGTGCTAAACGAGGAGCTTCAGGTTGGGGTTTCGCTCGTGAACCCAATTTCACACCAGTTCTATACAACCCTAGAGCTAAAAGGGGTAACAGGTTCACCGAGCTAGCTCCTTCAAACATTGCCAGAATGTACCATTCAGTCTCTGCCGTTTTGCCTGACGGGAAAGTCCTCGTCGGCGGCAGTAACACCAACAATGGCTACATCTATGATGCAATGTACCCAACCGAGCTGAGAATAGAGAAATTTTCACCACCTTATTTGAATCCTGCGGTGGCAAATAGGAGGCCGGTGATTCAAAACATGGTTGACAAGCTTGTTTACGGCGGCAGCGTGCTGATTCAGATCAAATTGGATGGAGCTCAAGTGAATCAGCAAGATGTGAAAGTGACAATGTATGCTCCTGCTTTTACTACACATGGAGTTTCCATGAATCAAAGGCTTATCGACTTGGGATTGAACTCAGTACAGACAAATCCCTTATTAGGAGTGCACAATATCTTGGCGGTGGCTCCTCCTAGCAGCACCATTGCTCCGGCTGGTTATTATATGCTCTATGTCGTTTATCAAGGAGTGCCCAGCGTTGCAAAATGGGTACAGATCCTTTGAATTTGATTCATAAGGGATCTTCATAATTTTTTTTTCCTTCTTTTTGTCTTGCACGATTCTTTAAGTTCCTTTTATTTCTTTTTTAATTTATTTTTGGGAGTATATGATTCCTTTTTCTTCTAAATTCAATAAAAAAAATTTTTTTCTTCTACCCAAATTTTTTTTTTCGGTCTCCTCTAATGTTTTAATAGCTTTGGTGTTTTATATACCTGTTTCAGTTCAAATTTACCTTAACAATTTGAGTATTTCTGCGACCCATATATCATAAAAAATAAAAAGTGGCAATTAAAATTTACTCTAATATATAATAAGCATGAAGCACTAGTAAGAAAATAATTAATTTTCCGCAATACTTTCCAAGAAAATGGGACAAAAAAGGCAGAATATCATCAAGGTATCAACTAAAAGGAAATGGATATGTTACAAGCACAATTAAGCGAAATGCGAGCATTATATAACATAAATGGCGAGAGATGCACGTCCACATCACACAGCTGGCCCAGCTCGCTCCTACCTTACGTGTCAATAGTCTTGCTCACGACATTTGCCTTTCTCCTACTCCGGCCGCGCTCCAGCTGGGCTTAAACGATCATGGAAACCTCCAATCTCCTACTATTATACCTTTGAAATTCTCAACAAACATTAAATATTATCACACTTTTGTGTATCACCTCTTTAAACAAAAGTTTATTCAGGATGCATCTGTTGGAGCGTTTCTAGTTTCAGAAAAGATTAATGGTTGAAGAGATAGTGCCATAAATTATATCAGGGAGAGCATAACTTTGAATCTAAATAATGAATGAGTCAATATGTTAGGCGGTCGTCCTTGCTAGATATTATACAAAGCTATATAAGGAACTCGGTGGAAATAACCCAAGCATTGGATTTCAACACCAAAAAGGAAATTTTGCAATTGGGGTTGAAATGGCAAGTTCATCAACTATGTTGATAGCTCTGTTTGCTTTCATAACAGTATTTGATCCGAGTCTAGTTTGTGCCAATTTCTCCAAGAGCATGTACTTCTACTGGGGTAATCCGCGTTCTGCAATTCTAGGCAATGGTGATCAGCTTCGGCTTGTATTGGATCAAACATCAGGTAATAATATATCTTAATACTTCTGGTTCTTCATGATTTTGCAGAAGGTAATTATGAACATGAGGTAAAGACCAATTATCTGATTCACACAAACAATTACTTTGGATTTCAGGTTCTGGTGTTATATCAAAGGCATCATTCTTGTTCGGAAGTATTCAAATGTTAATCAAATTGGTTCCTAGAAATTCAGCTGGAACAGTCACTGCCTATTATGTAAGAGCAAATAATTTGACAAACATACAAGCCCTTTGGGAACATAATATTCTCATGTCTCACCAGTGTAAACTTATCCAGGTATCCTCCAGTGGGGACAGGCATGACGAAATAGACTTCGAGTTCTTAGGGAATGTCTCAGGACAACCATACATTATCCATACAAACATCTACACTCAAGGAAATGGAAGCAGGGAGCAGCAGTTCTACCCCTGGTTTGACCCAACAGCTGATTTCCACAACTACACCATTCATTGGAACCCTTCTGCAGTTGTGTAAGTTAGCAGATTAAATCTGCCTAACTTCTATTCCGCTATTGCTTCATCCTTACTTGATCATTACTGCACAAAATTGTCTACGAAAGATTCAGAATCTACTTAACAAATTCGCCATCTAAATAAAAGACAATCCTCTTCTGACAGTTCTGCTATAACTTCTACCAAATTGTTATGTTGCCATCTAAGTTATCATTAATCTATAAGCCAAATGACCCCCAACCTTAATATTCATTACTGCAACTTTTTCAGGTGGTATGTTGACAGTGTGCCAATCCGTGTATTTCGTAACTATGAGAATGAGGGTATAGCTTTTCCAAACAAAAATGGGATGAGGGTTTACTCCAGCCTATGGAATGCTGATAACTGGGCAACTAGAGGAGGCCTAGTTAAGATTGATTGGAACAGTGCGCCTTTCATAGCAAGATACAGCAGTTTCAGGCCAAGAGCCTGCAAGTGGAGGGGATCAGTCAGTATCAGCCAGTGTGCTTTAAACACTCCAGCTAACTGGTGGATGTCGCCAACATACAGCCGGTTGAGTTTTGCCAAAAAGGGTCAGATGAAGTGGGTTGGAGACAATTACATGATATATGACTATTGTAAGGATACTAAAAGGTTCAACGGACAAATGCCACCGGAATGTTTCAAACCACAGTTCTAAAATGAAAGTGGCTGGTGAGGTCTCCAAAGAAGACAAATAATGCAGCAGCTTAGTTTTACTCCTACTATCAGCATACAACTGTGAAATAAATTGTGCAATAGATTTTCTTCGTGTTTTGATCATATCAATTTCGTTCCTTTCCTTCATCTTGGTATTTTGATCGTACCGATTTCATTCTTTTACAATCTTCTTTCAGTCAATACATCAATAAAAATACAGTTGAGTTATTGAATGCAAATTACTCAATACATCAAATAATAAAATCATTCTATATAATGTCAAATCCTTCAAACAGGGCAACAAACATTAGACTGAATATAAACTAAACTCTCATTTATAACATATTAATCAAAATCAGAAATCTTACACCAAAATTAATATCAAAGAAAAGTTATTATCTTTATCATTGCCTCCTCAATCTGACCATTCTACTAATATATCATATTTGTCAAAATATATGATAGCATTGGTGCATATGACAAACTACATAAAAAGCACAAAATTACAGACGCCAATAAACTCCCAATTATTCTTCAAATCCAATAGCTCATTAGGCAAGTAAACATAATTTCTTCAAAGTTATCAGTTAAACAAGCATTAAGCAATGAGAAGTTACAAACAGAAACAACCTTTAATAAGGCTAAAAGCAAAATTCAAAATCGAAGCCTCCCTCACAAAATAGAATTAATAAAAAAAAAAAAAAGGGAGATCAAGAATTATAGAATCACGTGATACAAAGCCAAATACCAATGACAATGAAACCCGTACCTAACAGTGCGAACCGAATCCTGATTTTTTCTCCTAAAAGAATGCCGAACGCAGCAGTGGCGGCAAATGTTGTCGCGTTGGTTACGGGAACAGCAAGAGATATCGGAGCATGGCTTAGAAGAGCGAAGAAAGTAGCCGAGGCTAAGAGATTGAGCAGGAATGGGATAGAATATTGCCAAAACAAGAGAAGCCTAAGCAAGTTTTTAATTGAAGAGATCAATCTTCGCCGGAGCTTCGGTGGGCTGGGTGGGGAGGAAGAGGAGGAGGAGGAGGAGGATAATTTGGTGGATCGTTGGTCCCATAACAGAGCTCCACGGCGTATTAAAGCGTTGGTGGCGCCCCAGACAAGACCTATTGCTACCATCTTCTCTATATCTCTTGCCATCGTCAAGGTGTTGGTGACTCTACGTCGCCGTCGTAACCCGGGAACTGATGGTTCTGGAGTTTCTTTGATTGGAGTGGTATCTAAAACGACTTCGTTTTGGTAGTTGAGGCGACACATATACGTGTAATTTTTTGGTTGGAAGCTTGGAATTTTTTTTTTCTTTTTTTGTACAGGCTTGGAGCCTTCAGTTATTGGACTCGCATGAATGTAATAACTATGATTTGTTTTTATTTGGTACTTTTGAGAGGGAAAAATAATTTAATAATGACAAATTTTTAAATAAATTTATTATTATATATTATTTATAAACTAATTTAATTATAAAAAAATATTTTTAATTGTTTTTTTTGGTATTAGTTAATATGAATATATCTATATAATTGCATTAGCTTTGACCAAATCTATGAATTCCGACTAATAATGCTGAAATCACAGCAACAACCAATCAACAGTGAGCAGTTTACTATTGAATTTTGTCTATATGAAAAAAAATAAAAAATAAAAACTACTAAAACTTGGGCTTAGAGGGGCATCAATCGCCGTGCTACTTTGGGTTATATTTATATTATAATAAATCAATATTTTAAAAATTATTTATAATATAAAATTATATTAATTTTTATTTTATAAATACAATAATTTTTAAAAAATTATATTATTATAATTTATATTGTTAAAGTATGAAATTCACCTTTTATGGATCATGGCTTCCTTTTGTGGGCCATAGCCCATAGCAAAAACTCTCAGCGCTGACGCAATCCCTGCCTTTGTCATTCTCTTTTCAAAACTCAAAAAATTAAGTGGGCCCCTAATGTCTGAAGACTGAGCCTCCATTTTTTAAATCATTCATCAGCCAATCAGATCGTTCGTGAAGTGGACCAAATGCTTTTGATTAATATTGACGCGCATATACACATATAAGATAAAGCCACCCGTGTATAATAAACCCGGACCAGGCGCCATTGGCTATGTTCATAAACATAAGGGGATTTTTATTTAAATATATCGGAAAAAAAATATATATATATTACATGAAAAAATATTTTTATATATTTGTTATTTTTGTTTACGTAGAACTGATAGATATTTGATTGATATAAAATCACTAATTATACTAACAATTTATGTGAACTGTATATACAGTAAAATTATAGATATAGTAAAATCATTAGTCAGATCAGTAATTTTACTATATATACAGTAAAATTGCTACCTAGAATTGCTAGTATGTATAATTGTTAGTCAGACTAATGAATTTTGTGTGTCGTATAATTAGCGATTTTATACCAGTTAGACACATTCATCATGCGTAGACAAAAATGGCATATGTATGAAAATATTTTTCCATGCAACATATATCAGTAAATTTTTCTTATTTTAGACAGCAATATATACTAGTAAATTTTTCTTATTTTTGGCATATTTGAGTAAAAATTCCTAAACATAAAGCCATTCTACCAAACACATATCATTCAAGTCCTGCTGATTATAACAAACTAATTTTTATTTATTATTTTGAATAACAAGATAATATGCTTCGTTATAGATATTAAATGAAATTCATTAATTTATATTTTTTAATATTATAAAATATATTTAAAATTTAATAGTGCGTATAACTTACAAATGTATTTATAAATTTATTAAGTTTATGCATAAATAAATTTAATATATAATTAACTATAAAAGATAGAATATATCAATTAAAACTAATTGAATTGGTATAATTGAAATGAAATAATTATAGATAAAAGTATGTTATGAATTTAATTTATTGCTTCAATAAATTTTAATTTAATGATAACTAGAACTGTGAATTTTTTAGTACCAAAAAATCTGATTTAATTTTTTATAAAAAAAAAAGAGAGATAAAATATGTGTGGATTAATAAGGTGGAAAAAAAAAATTTGAAATTTTTTGTGTAAAGTTTATTTGCATGTAATGTAAAGGCTAAATCCATTTCTAGCTCACGAGTTTTTCATTTTCTTTTAATTCCTGTTCCGTGCATATTTTTTCATATTGGTTGTTTCCTTAATTTTATTTTTAGTCCAATTTATCTCTATATTGATTTAATTCAAAATTATATTAAAAATATAAAATTGCATTTCAATTGTTATGTTAATACAAAGAATAAATCGTTACATTTTTAAAATTATAAATTTTACAAAAATACCAAAAACTGAGTACCTTTTTATATTTTTACCTCCACTAAAAGTTTTTTTCAATTTTATTAAAAATAATTTTTTAAAATTACAACAGTATCTAAATAATAAACTCACCCCAAAATATGCCCAGACAATATATTTTTTGAATTCCTTTGATATTCCTTGGGCATATATTGATTCAATTTCACCAATAAAAAATAAAAAAACCAGAGCAATAATAATTAATCATTAAAGAAGAAGAAGATATATCTTTAATATATTTTAGTTCAATTTTTACCAATTAACAATAAAAAACCAAAACAAGAAAAATTAATCATTAAAGAATAAGAGAAAAATAGAATTCAATAAAAATTCAAAAGATCACAAATTCTCAAATAAATAAATTTCAGAATACTTTGGGTCTACTTTGAGAAACTATTGAGTTTACCAAGAGAAATATATTGGGAATACTTTTGTATACCTTCAGAATTATTAAAGAATTTCATATGAGAAATTTTCTGAAAATACTTTGAATATATCTTAGTAATATCTTGAATATATTTTTGAGATATTTTGGATATGTTACGAGAATTCATTGGAATGAATTATCTGATAATATTTGGATATATTTTAGTATATTTTTGGGAATTCAATAAAAACACATTAAATATTCCTTGAGTATATTGAAAGTACCTTAATAATTTCTTTAAAAAAAAAAAAGGAAAACAAATAAACTCAACTGTGTCATTCTCTTTGTTTTCAAACGGAAGAGAGGGGAGAGAGAATTGGAAAAGATAAGCCCATAAAAAAATAGGAATTACAACAACAATGTTTTAACAGATATTACGAATCGCATGAAGATGACTGATGTGGAACAATCTTACTGGTGCTATGGAGGAGCTAGCTGATATTACAAGTCGCATGAAGATGATTGATATGGAGGAGCCTTGTTGGTACTGCGGAGGAGCTACTTAGAGATAAAAATGATATCAAAGTCAACTTGCAATCTCAAAGTTAGAAAACTTGGCGAGGATAGTTGGGTCTTCTTGGGACTTTGTGCCTAGATTTATTGGTGACACTTCGCCTTTTATGGACTGAACCTATCGTTTCCCTCATCCTTTTTGCGATTCTAACTGAGTCACTTTTCAATTGATTTCGGTCCAAATGAAAAAAAATTATTTAATAAAATTGAAAATATTTTTCTCTAAAAATGAAAAAAATTTTACTTCTATCTTTTAAAGAGAAAGTTAAGTAGGTAGTGTGTAAAATTTCTTCAAAATAATTTTATAAAGAATAAATTAGACAACGGATATCAAAAATCGATATGTAATGCAAATGGGAAAAATGAAAACGAGAGATGTGTTAAGCCTTTTAAGTTCAGCCTGACAAAATGGTCATTAGTCAACACGTCGACAGACTCTAACCTAACCCAATTCCCAAAACTACCCCTCCAATTTCCTTCTTTATCCTCATCAATTCATAGCCACGTCTAATTTTCCTCTTCGTGTCGTCTCGTCTATTGCCGACTTCTCCGTTCTGTGTGGTTTCAGTTCTACACAGATTTTCCTTAACAGCCATATCTATTTCTGTTCTCTCTCTAATTGCTAGTAGATCCTAAAATATCCACACAACTCTCTCTTTCAATCTATTTATCTATTTCTGCTTTTCATGCTTATTGTTATATTTCATACGCTGCCTCGATTAATACTAGTTGATTAGAATCTCATGGAACGGATCGTCGGCGGCAAGTACAAGCTCGGCCGTAAGATCGGCAGTGGATCCTTCGGTGAAATCTTTCTCGGTCGGTTAGGACTTTGATTGCTTCTTTTCCTTTGTATTTTGTTATTGCTGATAGCTGATTTTTAGTTTATCGTTTTTTTTTTGCAGCTACGCATATCGATACATTTGAGATTGTTGCTATTAAGATCGTAAGTTACTAAGTTTCACTCTCTTTTTTTGGTGTAATTTTCCTTGATTCAATTTTGAGCTGCTTTACAGAAATCATGATTTGATCATATAAGCTATTGTAATAGTTGAAGGATGCTTTGGCTTGAGCTTATAAGCTTAAAAATGCAATTCAATTGAATTTGCTTTTTATGTAATTCGCAGGAGAATAATAAAACAAAGCACCCGCAATTGCTTTACGAAGCTAAGTTGTATAATATTCTACTAGGAGGCAGTAAGTAGCATTCCTTTTTATCGAATTCTAGTTCGGTTGTAGCAATTGATTTTAGTTTTTTTTAATTCTGCTCCCCGTTTTGCAGGTGGAATTCCTGGCATAAAGTGGTCTGGTGTTGACGGGGAGGACAATGTACTGGTCCTCGATTTGCTAGGGCCGAGTCTTGAGGACCTCTTTGTGTATTGTGGAAGGAAGTTGTCGCTTAAGACAGTGTTGATGTTAGCTGATCAAATGGTAAGTTCTAGCTTGAAACATTCTATGTTGGTACTGAGGTTTTTTTTAACCTTTTTTTCCCCTTTCTCAACTTCTTGTTTTTCTTTCAGATAACAAGGATAGAATACGTACACTCTAAAGGATTTCTGCATAGAGATATCAAGCCAGATAACTTTCTCATGGGTCTTGGTCGGAAAGCAAATCAGGTGATGCTCTTATGGGTTTTTATTTTTTTATATATATTTTTTTGTTTTATATTTTTTGTCGTAATGTAATGGACTTCAGTTTTGTACCTTCTCTTTTATGGAGTATCTTTTATATCATGCTTATGTTGTCTATCAGGTTTACATAATTGATTTTGGCCTTGCAAAAAGATATCGAGATGCCACAACCAATCGCCATATTCCTTACAGGTAATTTTACAGTTTGATTTTCTAATTGGATTTTCTTCTCTCTTATGAAGTGGGCCAATTTTGTGCCCCTTTTCTTTTCTTTTCATTTTTTTTTTCCATTTTGAATCACGAGTCACATGCATGATGCATATCTATTGGCTTAATTTATTTGAAGAGAGGGAACTACGTTCTGATGGATCAGTCAGATATAATTAGTCTCTTACCAATCATCTTCTTTTTCAGGGAGAATAAAAACTTGACAGGAACTGCTCGTTATGCAAGTTGCAATACTCATCTTGGAATTGGTAAGTAATGAAATATTACCTTTTGAATTCTGATATCTATCTTTTCATCCCTCCATCAATATTTATATCTGTATCAGTCAGTTTGTATTGAAACTTCGATAAAATATTTCTCATTTTGGGTTAGTAAGCCCCTTTCTTACATCATCTATTGTCTTTGTTGCAGAGCAAAGTCGCCGGGATGATTTGGAGTCACTTGGCTATGTGCTGTTATATTTTCTGAGAGGAAGGTATAATGTTAATTAGCTAGATTTTCTTTAAAAAATATCGTTTAGCAATACAAGTTATGCCTGCTTATAAGCTTTGAAATTTTAACTATGTTTTATTTTGTAGTATTGTGATAGTCAAAGTTATGAGACTCCCACTAGCTTATTTTTTGGATGGTTGGAATTTATTTACTTATTATTTATCATTTTTATCTGATTTCAATATTTCTATCTTCAGCCTTCCATGGCAGGGTTTGAAAGCAGCGACAAAGAAGCAGAAATATGACAAAATATGTGAAAAGAAATTATCAACTCCTATTGAGGTGAGTATCTACCACTTGGCATGCATTTGAAATGGTGAATATGTGGGTATAATTGAAAATGTGCTTCTCTTATTTTCTTAGGTTCTGTGCAAATCACATCCAGTTGAGTTTGCATCATACCTACATTACTGCCACTCGTTGACATTTGATCAGCGACCTGATTATGGATTCTTGAAGCGTCTGTTCCGAGATTTGTTTGCCCGTGAAGGTATCAGTTAACTAACTAGCTGTCAAATAACACATTACTAAAGCAACATCATATTCATCAGAATCATCAGCTATACAACCACTTTCTGAATCATGATACAGTGCAACATACTAGTGCCCATCTGTTTTATAAAATGAGATAAAATTATTATCTATTAGCGTTATAAAATTATTTTCTATTAGCGTTTTTTACAAGAATTTTATTTAAGAAAGAATTGTTTCAAAATGCATTTGACTTTATGAAGACAATGCTTCTCCTTTCGTACCTCAGAATCGTGAATTGAACTTTACCAATTCTTGAATATGTTTCTAGCAATGTCTAAATTTTAGTGTAATTGGCCCATTGTTCTTCCTGGCAGGATATGAATTTGATTATGTATTTGACTGGACCATCATAAAGTACCAGCAGTCACAAAAGAATAGAACTCAACCTCATTTATCTGTTAGTATCTTTGCCGCTTGTAGTTTTATTATTATTGTTTAAGTTTCTTCCTTAACTAATAGTATGTATTTTTCTATCACTCCAAGCTTCAACTACAAAAAAATTTGTAATTTTTATAGTTTGAGATTGGGATGTTATATCTTACGAGAAGGTTGAACCTAAATGTTACAGCCAGTTCCTGGAGCAAGTGGCAGTCACATAGTGCCAACAGATATGGATAATCATCAAGGTTAGATCTAATCATCTATGTTCATTTTGATAACTGAATCTGGGAAGAAGTTGCAAAGGTTGATTATGAAGGGAGATTATTTGGAACTTCAATTTAGTTCTCCTTTCTGTATTCAATTTAAAATGAGATACTGGTACTAAATTTTTGAGTTGCAATTGAGTATGAGAAGAAAAGGTTTAAGAAGTCTTCTACATATTAATTATTCATGCCAGAAAGTGAAGGACAAAAGAATTGTCTCTCTTTTTATATATATATCAAGGGTTGTGGAATACTAGATAATTAATTTGAGACTCAGTCATGAAAAGTACTGAAAAGATGGTGAGACTGGACCAAGATGGGAACAATTTGTAGATACATCCATGGATATTTGGTCAAGGCTAATTTTTGGTTATCAATGTTAAAGATTATATTAATTTTATAAGATCTGGCTATTGATGATTTATCATTTAAGTAACATTGCCACTCTTTCTAAATGGCAGGAAGTAATAATGCTCCCTACTCCTCTGAGTTGATACGATCTGCTGGTCCTCCTGTCCGCATGCAGTTCAAATCAGCACTGGGCAAGAACTTGAGCTCTGATAATCATGTTGACAAGAATGTAAGTCCTATTTGTTTAGGGTTGAACTAAAGTTTAGAATAATTACTATGGTAATTGATTTCTTTAAAATGAAAGATTTTGAAATCTTCACTTTTCTTTTGGAATATATTGTCATCTGGATGTGATTTTTTTAAATAAAATTTAGTAAAGAAAAGTTTAGTTTCTTATGGAGACCTTTTTTGCTGACTGGATTGAGTAAAATGCCATTTTTCCTGCATTATATTGCTAGTATGTCAAAAAATGGAAAAAAAATCAATGACCAAAAGGTGGTTATTTATTTATTTATTTATTTTTCTGTGTAGATTGCAAGTGATGGTGGACACTTACCATCTACTTCATTTTCGTTTGCTGGAACCTCTAAAAGGAATGCTCCAAAACCTGTTTTACCTACTGAATCTGCTAATCCTGGTCAAGGTCTCAGCAGTAAAATTGGTCCATCAAATAGCTGGATTTCATCATTGCAACGCATTCATTCTGCTAAGTGATTGAAATGGTAATTTTTGTAGCCTTACATTAGTAGTGTGTAAAGTAGGATATTAATTTTTGAGAAAGTTTACTGTGATGTTTAATGTTTGACAAAATTTTGTGCATTATGTTTAGTTATGGATGTTGTGGAGACGATTCTAGTGATACATCTATTGAAAGCGACAAAATATTTGGTGGCTGGTGTCGTATTTTCAGCCATATATCTGTTCAAGAAGTTTCTGGCGATGCATTTGACAGGCTCCAATGTGCTTGGTTCCACTGTGAAAAGTCAGCTGGGATTATTTTTCCTTAAGGTGACTACAAACACATTGGTTGGTATGGAATGCCGACAGCCCATAGATTGGTCACTGTGCTGTACATAGATGTCATGAATGAAAATCATACAATTGTATTTGTGGTTCTGTGTAATGTGAAGCTTTTGCCCTTGCTTTGCCAAAATGGTTATTGTTGACAGCAATTTTTTAAAGTTTGCTTCATTGAGGTTCTCTTCTAATGGTGTGCTCTACCTATTTTGATATCATGGTGTGGAGTTTTGATAACTCCAAGAGTATTTTCTCTTCAATCACCAACTTTTCTTAATTTTAATGTAAATAGTGTGATAATGATTAAAATGCTCATACTTTATGGTTACACATGAAGTGTCCTGCGGTTATCTATGATAATGGAGAATTTTTTGTACATTATATTCGCTTGTGATCATTGTTAATTTCATATATTAATTTTTTCATGCTAATAAACTGATGCCTATAGGTTGATCAAGTATTTTACATTGCTTCAGTAACATTATTTAAATGAAAGTTATTGTTGAAGGATGTGCATATCTATGGACATATACTAGATATCAGTGAAGTTAGAAAATATTCTATGCAGTAAGATATGCATGTCATGCATTTAAACATGAATTTCTAACCTACACATGCACATTTGGACCAAAATTTTTTGAACTTTCATCTTGTTTTTTTAATGTTATTTCCTTCGTAACTTTTTCTTTCTTTAAAAAAATTATTTCATAACTTGTAAATGTGCTTGTCATTTTTTCATTAGGCCATTTTTCTAATTCTAAGGTAACAAAAAGAAATTAGCTTGGTATCTGGCTTTTGCAGTGTTTTCTTGTGAGATTACTTTTCCACCTCATTTCCATACGAATATATTTGCTTTTTATTATAGCAATATATGCTATCAATTAATGGGATTTCATACTGTGATATTCTTGGATCTTTTTTATGACAAGTGCCCATCTTTGCAGATCCGTAAAAGAATGCCAAGAGTTTCGGATTTCTTTATGTAGCTTGGCATTCATGTTTCTGATATTTCACATTCAGATATACTCAATTCAAGCAAGATTTGATGTGGAGATGATCTATTCTATTGTAAAAAAATTCAGAATTTTCTTTAGTATTATGTCACCTCACCAAGGCATGCAACTTTAGAAGAGCTTATAGTGATACAATATCATGTCATATAGCAATTCCAAATAACCTCTCAATTGTCAGTTCATCATTTGTAACTTGCAGGACTGTTTTTCTCCTACAGTGTTGTTTGAAGGAATATGTATATCAGTGGGCTATCAATATCATGCATGGATGGTATTTGAAGACCTTAAAAGATATCGTTCTGGATTCTCACTGATTGTCATCTAGGAAGACGTTACCTAAACATCAACTGAGGAACAAGACATTGAAATGATATTGATTTTGGTGCTACTGTTTCATGTGTATCTGGATCTGTACTGCAGGTTGCTTATGGTATGCATGCCGAGTTGTGTTGCATACCAATTCAAATGATAAAGATAAACTGGAATTGGTTGTACTCTTGTGAGGTAAAAGTAGGCCTATGTGATGATACAGCCAATTACTTCAGCTGTAAAAATCACCAATTGAGTTGGCTTGTCTGATGATGCTGCTAGGTATGGTTTTGATACTGGCGATGTCAGTTCAAGCTGCATTGCCAAAGTTGCTGAAAGGGAGATGAGTAATGGATATTTTCTCATTTATTTGGTGTCTGTTAATTGTATTGGAGAAATTACTTCTGTCGGATGATATTCTGCGGATATCTTATTTTTTGGGAGGTCTCCAGCTTGGTCTAATTGCAAGATTACTATTCTTGATTACTATGGTGTGGCTGTGAAAATGCGCTCTGACAAACAAGGCTTTTCCAAACTAGTTTTATCAGGTAAGCGAATTATTGTGTTTTAAGAAGCGGATTATGGAATTTCATTCATTCATATAATTGCACTTTTGCTTATATGCTCCTATGAGTTCCATTGTGAGACCTTAAAGCTCTTATGTGATGGTAAGTTTACACTTATCCTTAGCCACAACTATTATGGTAGCATGGTTGAAGTTTCAAACGTTTAGCAGTATAAGCTCTTTGATGATATACTTCTATTTAGAGTTCTAATAATACTTATCAAAATGTGATATTCTCATTTTGACTTTAATCTCGACTGGGAATAGACAGCTGCATTTTAATGATGAATGTTATGGTTGTAAGCCGCTTGAAGGAATTTCATTCATCATCCTGAACTTATCACTAGTGCATATTTACATTCATAAATTTATTTCTTAAAAATTACTACATTTACATTTTCATATCTACCATGTCTTTTTCAAGATAATCAAATACTAGAAGTGTGTTCTGAATTTAAGTAATTGTTCTTTAACCATTTTACTTATCAAGGAGGGTTCGAATGATATTTCTTATTTGATGGAAACTTTACCGATTCTTTGTAGTATTGATATGACTGATGAGTTCAGTACTGACATGTAAATTTAGTCCGAGTTCCCAAACTTACAGCTTTATCAACGAATTGCTGATAAGTTTTTATATATCGGGAATGGGGACATGCGAAGGGATTATGCATATTAACCTTTGTACAGATGGTTAGTTGGCTCTTGTGATAAGTCTCCTAGGTGCTCCGCATCTCATCTATCTATTCCACCTAGCTGGCTAGCTCTTCTTTTCACTAGTTTGCTATGACAGTCAAAGGTCACAGAAAATCAATGGATTATTATAGGCTTTCAGAACCCACTGATTGATGTATATCACTTTAATTAAACTACTCTTTCTTGGAAATTAGCTTCTAATGGTACCCACTGTTAATTGTCTGATCCTACAAACTTGCCCAGGCTTGGAGGCAATAGACGTATAAAATTTAAGCAGTTTTTGCGAGTTGGCCGGTAAATTGTGGTGATGCAGGATTTCAGTACATCTGTTTAATGTTTTTGCCCCACATCTGTATGGATTTTTACGTGATTTCCTGCACTAGTATGTGATTTTTTCAGAGGTTTTTGCCAATTGCAGTTGTTACTGCATTGATTAGATTGGAAGTAAGATGTTAAAACTCGAATACATACGCTACATCTCTCCTACTTGATCAGTTGGTGCAAATTCTTACTTCATCTTTGGCGGACTACAAAGAGAGTATCATATGCTCGTTATCGGATTTTATATGATCGAATTGATTGGCTGTTTCATAGGTTGCTGTGAAACTTAGTTACGACTTTGAACGCAGTGTAATTTCAAAATTTGAAGTCGATTTGTGCTGAATGCAGTCATCTGAACTAGCAGATGAAATTAAATGCAACTTTTTATATTTGCGATTTTTGTTCGAAGCTAATGGAGAAATTATATAATGCAGTCATGGACAACGCGTTGACGCAATTAATCAGAATAGTACGAATTCTAGCCAGATATATGTGATTTGAAAATGACAGATTAAATTCGTAAATTCGATAAAATCACTAACGGTCCAGGCTCAAGAGGCGTCTGCTCGTGACGGGGAATCGTAACTCATTACCCCTTTTCCCAAATGTTAGGCACAATTCTCTCCCAAAGCAAATTATTATGGTTTTGTTTGATAAATTTAATAGATAATCTAGTTTTAAGTTGATAACTTAAAAATATTTGATAAAATTGGCTACAAAATATAAAATGAATTAAAAAATATAAATTTATTTTAATAAAAAATAATATATAAAAATATATTTAAATGTATATTATTATAATATAATATATATATATATATTATATATTATAATATTATTGCTAACATGTCAATTCATAGAAAAATCTATGGATATAAAAAGAAAAATAATAAACTATTAAAATTTTTTTTATGTTAGTTCTACTAGTTTTTTTTTTTTTTCTAAATAAATTAAATCTGTATCAATCATAAACGAGCTGGAATAGAATTGTACTTACAAGTACATAACGAAGATTCCCATAAATTATAGAGTTTAAGGAAGGTGCGAACTTCCATGCAATTCAAAACGCAAACCGCATAGCTGAGCTGTGGCCGATATTAACTTGCCGATTTCAGAGTTGCTAAACTGGAACTGCCGCGAGATATTATTGACCTTCCATTTCCAAAATTCTGTGCAACAGATTCATGGTGAAAGAAGACTTCTTCATACTTTAATTAAATCTTTGCTTTATTATTATTATATAAAGCGACTTCCGCAGGGCTAGTCATTTGTGATACACAAAAATGGGCCTATCAAAACCTTTGTTGCTGCCTGACAAGGCTGGAGTAATGTTCTCAACCTTTCTAAACCCAATCTGCAAGTGTTCAACATATCATCAAAATATCTAAATAGGTAGGCATAGCAGAACCCACAAAAGACGAGAAGTGTTTTATCTACTCAACCTCACTTCGATAAAATACCAGAAGCGTGTACCTTATCTAGAAGAATCTCCTCAAACTGCTGAGGACGGAAAATGATATTTCGATAATTCATTGCCGTTGTCTGCACAGGTTGACAAAAATGCCTCATCAAACTAGCTGAAATACGGGGCTTAAAGATCAAAAATAATTAGCCAATAAAACAGCGAACTTGGAACAATTTTTTCCAACCCAATGATCAGAGAGATGTTTAACATTTTGTGCGACAAAAGGAAGCTTGCCAGCAAGCAGGTGGCTAACTGCAGCATGTACTTTTTTTTTCCCTATAACAATTGTTTCAAAATATTTGTAAAATCGTCATAATCCTACAGACTAAATACTGTTGGCCACATAGCACGACTGTCATAATACATTCATTATTGCGTGGTGGCTGCACGCAAGAGCAACCTTCCTGATTAAATTAGCTAGAATATGACAACAGGTTAAGTATGCATATCAGACTACAGCCTGATATGAAAAAGTAATAAATACCTCAGAAACAAGATGATTGTTTTCATAGGACCGCCAAGGTTGAGGCTCCAAGACTAGAATCCCACCCTGTCAAGAAAACAAATGCATTAGAAAAAAGACGACACTAGGATACTATGTAGAAAAAGCTAACAGATTCCTTTAATAATTACCGGACGAAGAAGCCTCCATATTTTTGAGAATAAAGTAATCAATCCATCATCACCCCAGTTCAAATGAATCCACTTTGTCACGCTCAAACTGCAATTTAAGGGAAAAGTGCATCACACCACATGATTACGATAATAAGATAAAATGCTTGCAGAAACAAAGCATTATTGATCATTAACTACTGCTATAGAGATCGTTTTCTTGGAACAGTTTATTTAGCATTGAGAAACAAAATGCATTTATAAAAATAGATTGAAGAGCCGGAAAACTGCCAAGTTGTTCAGCATGAAAGCAAGGAAACATACTGTGGCAGATCAGCCAAAAAATCCTTGACACAAGATCTTTTCAAGCCTCTATTAAAAGAACACAATTTTCGCACTATAACTTAGACAAGTTGTAAATTGAGATGTGTCGGGCCTTAAAACATGTTATCATTCATCTCATCTTATATTATCATCAATTAGACAAATACCACCCACCTCCATCAAGGTGCTTATGAAATGCAAAATTCATAATACAATACACTTTAGGCACAGAAAGAGAGATAAAAGGGGAGAGAACTGAACAAATCAGATAAAATTATTGCTAAAAATTTTCTTTAGCTTACTGATTATATTTAGTGGCAATTTCCACCATGACTATTTCTACAAAAGAACAGGTGAAAAAGCTACCTCCCCACCCTTCTGTCTCTTTAAACGAGTTTTATACCACGAAATCATTGACCACTAGTGAAAAGACCTTTTCGTTATATCATTTTTCTTAATCTTATTTTCGTGAAGAAGTTTCATTTTCATTATAAATAACACAGCAAAGGAACTCACCAAAGAATTGTATCATAGTGCTCTTCTGGCTGACACCAATTGTGAACAAAATTCTCCTTCCTGAAAGACACTATATCAAATAGATCTATTTTGTCAAAGCATGAGCCATTGCTGACAAACTCATTTTTCTCAACTGACAGTTGAGTGACAGAGTTCTCTGATTTATATACATTCTCTGCCACGTCATGTTCAGATGCCTTTGTTCTACTCTTTCCAGCCTGTTCAGTTCTCACAAATTTCCGTAAGTGCCAGTGTGCATCTGCAATTCGATCTGAGACAATTAAGACTGTTAGTTCAGCAAGCTAAGAAAAGTTCAAAAAATATGAAATCCATCAATCAAAGAGTTCTGCAAGCCAAGCAACATGACACATGAAGCAAAGGGTTGCAAAGAGTGGCTATTCACTGAAATGCAACCATACCAAGCAACAAAAGAACATAGCAAATTGAAATATGCTCACTGAACATGTCACAAAGTGCCATCATGACTAAAAGTGTAAAACTAGAATATTTGTTTAAATAATGCCACAAAGAAAAACCTTACCAGAATCAATATCAATTCCAAGGATTTTCCGGCAATAGAACTTCTTTGCTGCAAAATAAAGACAACTCCCATTAAAGTCAATGCCATACCAGTTATAAGCCAAAATATGTGATATGGATACAAATCATAACTTAATAGTTATCTTGCATAAGCAATCAAATTAGACAAAAATAAAACAAAAAGGAGTCCTAATTTTGGAAAAAAGTGTTATAACTTGAAAAGATCAGTACATTTCGTGTTTGTCAAAAAAGTGTTATAGCTTGAAAAGAAAAGAAAACAAAAAATTTATAAGGCTCAGTCCTAAACTCTTGGTAGTTACTGCATCACCATAACAAAAGGAGAATAATTGGGACTAGCGTTCTTAAGATGCATAAATCAGAAATTTATTCCAACTTCAAATTAAGATCAGACTTTGTTTCTATAATAGAATTCCTAATTTTTAGTAAATAAATGAATAATCGATAGTATCTAAAGGACACAACAAGATAGATGACTAAAAGCACAATAAGAGAAGAAAAATAAATCCCGACCCTAGGAAATCTGAATAAAATGAAAAATAATTAGTGGATTACCAATCTGAATAGTGATAACACCGCTATTGCAGCCAATGTCGAGGCAATCCTTGTCTGCAAACCATTCTCTCTTCAGAACCTTAAGGCGAGGATCTTCATCCATGCCTTGACCTATCTGAAACATACAGCTGATCAGAATCAAACAATTGAGCAATGCATTAAGAATGAAAATGAGAGCGAAGTTAGAGAAAATAAATTACGCGATATCCATAGTAGCTTCTGTAATTCCCGAAGGGGAAAACTTCTTTACGTTTTCTCGTTTTCTTATTGTTGATATTTATTTGTTCAGCTTTTTCTTCAACATTCTTCTTCTTCTCCTCCGAATCCTCCTTCACGAGTATCTTCTTCTCCTCACTTTCATTTTCCTTTTCTTCTAAATTCCGGTCCTCCTGCTGCCGCTGCTTCTTCTTCTTCTTCTTCTTCTTCTTCTTGTCCATGTTTTTCTGACGTTTATTTTTCCTTTCTTCCTCTTCTATCATCTTCAACAAAGCCAAGTTATTGAGGGAAGAAAACACAGAAAATTCTATTGTGGCTTATATGCCTTTCAAATTGAAGAGAGAAAGTTAGGGTTTATCTTTCTCATCAGTACCATTTAGCTCTTTCTACTTATACCTTCACTCGTCGGCCGTCGCTCAACGAGGATTTTTCCTTTTCTTTATTTGGTTAATGGTTTCTCTCTCTTTATAATAGAACAATGAACATGGATTTTTGCCGCTAACCCATTTTTGGGAACGCTGCCGTTTCGAACGACTTCTTCGCCTTAGATTTTCTTGGATTAGGCCCACTCTTTTTATAACCAAACAATTGGACTAGGCCCAATTGTTTATATTGGTAAGCCAAGCCTGAATTGAGCTGAGCTCAATATTACTTGGGAAAAAGACATAGGCACCCATGCTAAAAAGACAAATTACACAAAAATGAATACACGGAACTCAGGAGATGAAAAGGGCTATCAAATATTAAAGATTCTGTTATTCCAAAAACAACGGTTTCCGTTATTACTTATATTTAAATTGAAACCAACTACCAAAACTTATATGGTACAACATCAAAAAGCTAATTCACACTTTTATCCAATAGCCGCACATATATTTAAAATTATTTAAAAATTATATTTATATTTTAAATATTACATATTTAAATTTATATATATATAATTTAAATATATATTTATTTATTTTATAATTAGTTAGATGTTATGTATTTAGCTCATGAAAATATTGTACATTTAAAATTATTTAAATATTATATAACTCAGATAATATGTATGTAAATTTTTTATATACAAAAATATTTAATTATTTCTATTAATAGTGTGAAATTTGCTTTCTCTCATATTATATCATGGGAATTAAATTGAATGCAACTGTGCAAATTTATATATATGATATATGTACGATATATGTAGGTTATATATTTATCTATTTATAAAGGTATATCTAATCTTTTAATTTTTCAATTTTAATTTACCTTTATTTTGTATTCATGTATTTCATATTTACATTTTGTATTCGGTTGCATTATATATTTGTTATATGTTTATTTTATTTTTATTATTTAATTGTTGATGGAGAAAAAATGAAAAAACATATCATGGTGTTTACATAAACTGCAGAAACTTTATATGAAAGGTATATGTAGGGGTTTTCTTGAAAATATATGAATTATAAAAATTCTGAAATTATACTTTTAAAATAACAACAAATATATTAAATATATTATCTTAATTTTTATATCTTGATTATATGAATGTTATATGTATATTATATGCATACATGAATAATGTTATACCGTTTCAAAAATCAAAACTGATAAAATTTGATAAATGTTGCGCTCTTTAATTACATTTAAATTTGAAAATAAAAATAAAAAAATTACAAAATATATGTGAATTATATAATAATTATATATGTAGTATAAATTTTACATATTATTATCACTTATTATTATTATTATTATTTAATGGTCCCATTCTCAACTTCGATTTCTCTTCTGACATAAGTACCTTATCTCATAAACTATCAACCCTTATATACACACATTAAAGTTTGAATTCCTCCACATTTGAAAATAAAAAAAAAATATCGAGGTAATTGATAAATTCATGCCAACTACTATGAAACCATATTTTCCCAATAACTTTTTACAATTCCACAACCAAGATACGCCAGTGCTACAACAATTGAAAGTTTTTACCTATAAAAACACAAACACAAAATCTAATTGGGTATTTGAATGCAACAAACAAAACTATGATATATAGTTACTACAAGGAAATTAAAGATAAAAGAATTAGAATCTACAATGTACCAAACATAAAGAGAAAACAAGGCCTAAAATGCATAATTACATAGATTAAAGCCAAAACAAGAATGAGTTTGCAATAATTTCTACGCTATTCTATTATGGGCATAATTTAATCAAACAAAGCTCGCCAATTAAAAGATAATTAATTATGCATTTTTCAGTTAGCCAATAATTAATGCAACGAAAAATTGTACACAAACCACTAAGATATTTCTGAAAAATAGAATAACCAAAGCAATTGCGAATGCAGCATTCATGGTTCTAACTTACCAGAACAAAACCACAATTAACTTAAGCATATTTTTCTTTCCATGTGATGCCACAAAGTAAAAATGAGAACATCTAAACACGGAGAATAAATGAGAGATGCCACAAAGGATTTTGGAACATTTAAGCTCAGTTAATTCTATAATGTACACAAGCTTAAACAAAAAACTTGTAAATCCTATAGTTTCACTTCAACTTGAACGGAAAATTGTCAAATCAACAATCATTATCAGAGATCTATTGCCGGATCCAAAAATCCACCCAAAACATAATTCATCATCTATCTCTCAAAAGAACAAAATAGAAGAATCAACAACTTATAAATTCCCAAAAAAGTCAATCACTTCTCCATACTTCCTCAACAATTAAACTGCACAAAGTAGAAAACCTTCAAAATAAAGAAAAAAAATGTCCAATATTGGAGTTTTGAAATAACCAACCTGACTTAATAAAATCGACTCAGAAGGAAAAAAAGAAGCTTCGAAGCGGATCTGAAACCGTAATTTAACGCCATCGAGGCAAGATTACTGGCTCCCCACAAAATGCTAACAACTACAACAGAAAGCTAGTAAAAAAAAAAAAGGAATCTTGATTGTTCTTTGAACATATGGTCAATTTCCTTCAAACAAAAAGGCAAATGGGGAAGGCGACGATGATGGGCAACGACGAAGATGATGGGCAGTAGCAACGGGAGACAAAATGGATGTTTGGGGCAGAACTAATGAAGAATTTTTAAGAACATTCCTGAAACAAATAAAACGGCAAAAGAGAGGTTATCAAAAGATAATGAATTTTAAAAATTTGAAAACTAAAATATTAGGAGGCAATATCCTTTATCTACTAATTAGGAACGAAAAATTAGGATAATAGGAAGTTAATAAGTTCGGTTGTTTAGGTAATTTTTTTTAACATTATTTATGGGTTTAATGAAAATGGTAATTATATATGGAATATTGTTATAAAAACGGTTATGTAGGGTAATTATCTCTATTACTTATTTCAATGAAAGAAAAAATGCAGCTCTGTAATCGTTGAGGTTTAATTTCAATTCTTATACTATGAACCTCTATCTATGTTGCAATATGGATTTCTAATTTATATCTACACGAAAATAGTCTAGATCTGAACAGAATGTCCACACAGATATTGTCCATATCCGCACAGACAGAATATAATTAACTCGATCAATATAGTTGTAAATGACTATAAAAGAAATTAGAAATTCAAATCCAACGTTTTTTTTTTTTTTTTCTGAATGAAATCCAATGTTTTTCATTATAAAATAAAAACAAGTCATTGACTGCGTCATCAAAATATCACTAACATTACTTGAGAACAATGAACCTGAACCGACTTTGTTACAACACAAATTTTAAGGTATCCTTAGGCATGTTTACAGAGCTGTTTTTAGACAAGCTTCTCAACTTTTTTTCTTTTGTCCGCGCTGGCGATGTAGAGGCTGGGTTTGGCCCTAGTGCAAAGCTCCCGGGGAGATGTTTATTGCTATTGTCACTGGAAAGAGAAAACAATTTTATATACAATGGGGATTTGATCATTATCTCAGAGGTAATGAATTTTGACAATCCTTTTGGCTCGAGATTCTAATAGTAGCACTTTCAATGTTTGGTACATTTGTCTGCTCCAAAAAATCTCACTCCAATTCTTTCAGAAAATCAATATTGTCTACAAAAACCTGCAAAATAGGGGGGGAAAATGCTGTAAAGCTAAATGAAAAAGGACAAAAGAGAGCTTTTGCTCACATCGTTCTTGCAAACTAAAATGAAATACTAAAGTTTCCTTCCATAAGCATGAAATTGACCTACAGTCAATGGATCAGCCTAGCCAAAACATTGGTCAATATATATACATTTATATAAAGAGAAAGATACCAATTGAAAACACTGATCAAATTCTTTTGGCTGGATTCTAGGTCATTAGTCTTGCAATCCAAATCAAGCAAGTTCCAAGCCATGCTTTGCATTTGTAAATTCTCCCTCCAAAAGAAGGGTTTAGGTTTCCTGAGGGGTATTGAGCCTAAAATTGAATGAATAAACTAACTATTTAACTTCAACAGTTCTGAGTCCCAAATCGTACAGTTAAATATTTTGATTAAACTTAATTACTCTCAACAGTTCTAGGAATCACATCCACAAATTTTTTTGGCTAATATTATGCAATCAAGTTATATTATGATCTATCTAGCATCAACCTCATTCATGAAGAAGTTATTTTGAATTTGCAGAAAGATGCAACTTTTAAAACATACCGTCTTCCAACCATCAGGATCCAGGCATGCAGTTATCTTCGTGTTGATGCCAGGTAATGGCCCAGGTTCCCGGGTAATCTTCCCACCAAACAGTCTAATTGCTTCTGCAGTTTTATAGACATCATCTGTGCCTATTGCCATCTGTTAGAATAAAAGAAATAAGATCTAATGAGATACAGTTAAACAAAATTATCATTATTGCACACTCGATTATTCGTGTAGTACATAGACTACAAACATATTGAGGAATGTAGGGATTAGAGAGAGAGAGAAAGAGACACACAATAGAGTATAGCATATCATGAGCCAAGGCTGGAAAAAATCCAATACCGATAAGGGAAAAGTTACCACCTGAGCATAAGCATTTCCTTTGTCATATTCAGTGACCCCATAATTGTAAGTCAACTCCAGCACAGCATTTTTGTCTTCCGGTCCATAACCCATCATTGCTATCGTGTACTGATAGTAACAGAGAAAGAAATACATCATTTTGCATCATAAAACTAATCTGTCACAGGGGTTGCATGGTACGAATTTGAAAGACCAAAACCAATTTAGAACAAATCACTAATCAGAAATTTATTTCAAATGACAAACTCTATGTGACATTTGGAAAGTGTGAATATGTGCAAGAGAGAGAGAGGGAGAGAGAGACAGGGGGGGGGGAAAAAACTAAAAGTTCCAACTGCTCATACTGGCCCCACAGTGTGATTTTCCCCCTTGAAAACCACAGAATAAAGCTTATGCCTCTTAAGGGAGTTTTCTCACATCAAAATAGAATGAGTTTCCATCTTATATCCCACCTATCTAGCACACGGTTCAGGTAAGATTTCTTTCCAGTCCAAATGCTACGATCCCTTGATATACATTAAGCAAAGTGGTTGTTCACTTTCATATCTGAATCTTTGCAAAAAAACTGTAATGCCATATTACATATGAATATGCCGTAATACATTTATTTTGCAAATAGAAGACATGTTACCTTGTACTCTGGATTGTCCCGTTTGCGAAGAAGCTCCATGCCAAAAGCCTAGATTACAAAACAAAGACGTAAAGTTGAGTCTTATTTACATGACATAACCATGATAAACAAAATTTAAACAACAAAACCACACAGGCATCAACAATTATGATTTGAAATTGCCTGGTCCTATAACTCTCACCTTCTCATAGAAGTTTATGGAATGATCAAGATCACCAACACGAAGCATGACCTGACAAAGTGGCTCAGGCGTAGGGCCCCTTTCCAAAAGTTCAAACTTGTAACCATCAGGATCTTCAATAAATGCAATCACTGTTTTGCCACCTTTAACAGGACCAGGTTCTCTGGTTACTTTGCCACCCTTGGCCTTTATGAGCTCCACAGTCTTGGCAACCTAATTAAAAAATAATAAAAAAAGACTGATGAAACCCAAACAACATTTGTTATGGATCAGCAGTTCAATAGATGGTGTAAGAGACATGAGCAAATGACAAAAACAGAAATGAGAATTAGGAAATCAGGACAGCAAAATAATGATAGATCATCATAACAAATCTTCAGCACAATGGAAAACTTAAATATGACAATGAAACTTCAGGGCCAGAGCTTACATCCTCAACTGCAATACCAAAATGTCCAAATCCAGTTCCAATTGCATATTTGTCAACTCCATAATCTGTCGGCATCAAACATAAATATTAAAATATATGAGATAAAAGCATAGTTCCAAGATGGTATATAAATGATAAAACAAGAAGTACACCACAATAGTCTTACTACATCAGTATCCTGAGAAGTTCACTGTATCAAGTTTTGGGGAAAAAATGGCAAAATTAAGTGACGGTACTATTTCTTAAAAGTTATAGCTTACTGTAAGTGAGTTCTATGATGAAGTGAGAATCTTCTGGTCCATATCCAAGAAAGGCATTGGTATATCTCTCCTCTGGTATGTCTCGTTTCCGAAGAAGCTTCATTCCCAGACACTCTGTGTAGAATCTGCAGTCACCAGCGTTCATGTTTAACCAAGTTACTTGCCATCCAGAGACAATATATTTATAGAAGATTGGAAAGTTTGTCAAAATGAGTTTGATTTTATATACTTTATGGTCCTATCCAAATCCCCAACACGATAAACAACATGTAGCAATCTACGCTTGTCAGTTTTGACCCACTCCAGAGCATTTTCTTGGGAAGCAATTGTGCTTGCTTGTGCCATATTTCCAGCTGCAGCCACCCCAAGGCTGCTATGCTGCCCTCTCCAAGGTTTAGAAGCTTTCAACCCAAAGAATTGTGATTGAGGAAGAGCTGTAAGATGCATACAATTTACAGGTTGTTGGAAATATCCCATCTTTTCATTGCATAAACTATTATTAGTAAGCGTCAAACACAAGCAATAAAAGCACCAAGATGAAGAAAGTTGGAGAAAGAAACACAATGCAGATAACTAATACAAAAAATCACAAAAACTCCAAATATCAATAATCCATAAAAAAAAAAAAAAAAAGCAGTTCAAAAACAAAATAAATAGTTCAAGCGGTTCATTGATAGACATGCGGGAACCCACATTCACATCGAAATTTAATTAAGGAAAAATAAATAAATATATTTCAAAGACGCAATGTGAGACCATTGGTTAATAACCCGTATACGCATGATTTCCTTTCTAGGTAATTTAGTTGAAAAACAATAAAGCAAAGTACAATTGAATAATGTTGATAGAATTTCCAAATATGAACAAAAGAACGTCTACAAAGTTTCTCAGAAATAAATTTCAACGTAACTAGCTATAAAAATTCAAACAAAAGCCACAAACAGCAAATCAATGGCCAAATTTCCTGTAAAAGAAACAACAAAAATAGCCTATCAGAAGACTTTACCGCTGCCGAGAAAAGCGAATCTGCGAGAAGCAATAAACGGGAAGACGGAAATAGAAGAACGAGAAGTGCTATTACACAGTCTGAAAGAAGAAAGCGATGGTCGAATTGAGGACGCCATAGGTATTATCCTCACCATTTACAGCCCAAAAAAAATCTCAAAAATCTCCAGCTGCTGTGTGTATTGAGCTATGCAGAGTGACAAAAAGAGAAGAGAAAAATGGGCAAGGGAATAATGCTCTTTTTTCCTTTTCCCTTCTATTTTGCGATTTTGTTCGAAACTGTGGAGTGAAGCGAGCGTAGTGAGTGAGTGAGATTCGAATAGGCGATAGGACGAGGATCACGAGACTTACATCTGTCTTCACTCTCCCTCCTTACTGGCCCCAATGCTAGATTTCCACTGTTTGTTCTTTGGTTTCTTCTTATCCCTCACGAGAACGATTCTAAGTTATTTGGGTTTCGCCCATATGATTTCCACTGAAATTAAATGCAGGTGACTGCTCGGTTAGTTGTTGAGCCCAAAGGTCTTTACTATCCAAAACCAGGCTTCAGGTCCAATGGGCTTGAAAGCTCTATGAATTCACGAACAATGAAGAAAGAAAGTCGAGTAGTTTGCTGGGATTATTATACTATAGACCTCGGTTCATGCAACATTATAGACCAAGCGTCCATCGCAAGTGTGAGATATGATGACATTTTTATAAATAAAATAAACTTATACAGTTATTAAACGCACTATAACAATTTTATAAATATGTATTATCTATTATAGATATGTTCATTAGTTTATTAAGAAAAAACTATTTATTATAAAACTGTACGTTCATTGCGAATAAAGTAAATGTTTATTAGTTTATTGATAAATATTTATTTCTTATAAACTATAGGTTCATTATCTAAACTATAGTTTATAAACTGTAAGTTTATTTGTTATAAATTGTAGATTTATTAGCAATAAAGCAAAATGTTAATTAGTAATAAAATAAAAGTTTACTATTTTATCGAGATATATTCATTTGTTATAAAATTGTAAGTTCATTAATAATAAAGTAAAAATTTATTATAAATTATATTATGAATTAAAAAATAATATAATATTTATTAAATTAAATATACAATATATCTTTCTCAGGAAAATTCAATGGATTTATACATACAAATCAATAAAAAAAATAATATAATATCTATTGAATTAAATATACAAAGAAATGAAATAAAATTTTAATAATAAACTAATAAACTTCTACTAATTAACCTTTATTAATTTAATGAATATTATTTTATTCTACTTTATTTTTAATAAACTCATAAACATATCAATAAATGAATAGTAAATATTTATGAAATGGTCACAGTCTTTTTTTATTATGTGTAATGAATTTTTAATTTATAATACTTACCAAAATTCACGATACAATTTGTTATTTGTTGCACATGTTGCAAACAACATGTGCTTTGATAAGCAAAAGTTTCAAATAATAGAGTTGGTGCAGTATGGATTCCCTAAGAGAAATTTCCATGGAATGCGGTACTTTCAAAGTTTTTTTCAATTTTTATTGTGGTTTTACCGTATTTTCATCTTTAACTTTGTTATTTTTAATTTTATCTAGTTTTGCTTTTTTCTTTCAAATATTTAGATTTTACTATATATTTAACATATTTTTCATTTTATTAAAATAAAAAATTGTCATATTTCATTTGTTAAACATGAATTTAAGAATTTTATTAATTGTATAACCACCAATTGTTCTTATGTATGCATTTATTTATTTTTAATAACTGTTTAATTAACTTAATTAGCTAAAAAATATGTAAAATTGAATTGAATTTATTTATTTACCAAAATAAACATTGGGCAAATCTTAATTACAAAATAAAATATGTAAATTTATATTTAATTAATTTAATGAAAGCTATTTACCTTGGATAAATCTTGAATAAACATTTGGTAAACTTTTGGTAAATCTCAGATAAACATTTAATAAATATCGAGTAAATATTTAATAAATTTTAGATAAATCTCGAGTAATTATTAGGTAAATCTTATATAATTTCAACTTTTATTAATTTGTTTTTGTAAAGATTGGATAAATTTTGGATGTATAATTTGAGTAAATCTTTTGTTACTTCAACTTTTATTAATTTTTGTGGTAAACTTTTGCTAATTTTTAGATAAACTTTGGTAAATCTTGAGTAAACCTTATGTAATTTCAACTATTATTAACTTCTTGGTAAACACTGGGTATAACTTAAATAAATCTTAAGTCAGTTTTTAATAAACCTTTTCTAACTTGATATTTTTTAGTTTTATGGTAAATTTTTGGTAAACCTTAATAAATCTTGAGTAAACATTGTTCAATTTTAACTTTAATTAATTTTATGATAAATATTGGATAAATATTGGGTATAACTTGAGTAAATTTTAAGTAAATTTTTTATAAATATTTTGTAACTTCAATTTTTATTAATTTTGTGGTAAATTTTTTATAAATCTTTAGTAAATTTTAGGCGCATTCATAATTTTGCAAAAAAACTTTGATGCGCTCAATATTTTAAAAAAAAAACTTTAAAGGGTGATATTTTTGTAAATATTCATATATTTTTTTTTCATTTTTGTAAAATTCTCGTTCCCTAATCCAATTAGGGGTGTGCATCGATTTTGAGCCGAATTAAATCATCCTTTCTGATAAAATAATAATGAAATTGAATATGTTTGGATTGAGTGATTTTAAATAAGAGATTTTGAATAATCCATGGATTTATGCCAAATTCATTTTTTGATTACTTAAAAAATATCGAAATCCATTGATTTTGGAAAATCTCTCATTCACCAAAATCTTTCATTTTTGAATGACTTGATTTCTTACCTCTTAGGTTGGAAAGTTTAAAATTCATGAATTTTGAACAATGATGGATTGTTGCTAGATTTTTTTTGTTCCAAAATTGTCCATAATAAATTAATAATATTCCAAAATTATCATTCCTAAAAAAGTAAAAATTATTTTTTTAATATCAACTAATTGCTTTATTATTATTATTATTATTATTATTATTTTGCATAATATAATAAAATATATTTTTTAGCAATGTAATAACTTTATTTTTTATTTTTCAACTCTAAAAATAATCAATTTTATTTTTTAATATTTTTAAACTTATAGTGGAATTAGTTGTAAGTGCTTAATTAATAATAAATTTTTCGATATTTAATAAAAAGTAACAAGAGGTCCGTGATAATATTAGAGTATAAAGGACATTTGTGATGGAGATGGTAAGATATATGGAGGTTTTAGATCTATATTAGAGAGAGAAAATAGTTTAGAAACTCATATTCGAACAATTCTTGAGAAGGATATTTTATTGCTTGCTCAAACTTGCTTACAAACTTAAGCGAAGACTCCTTATATAAGAGTATATAACAAGGTTGTAAAAACCGGTCCGGTCAATGAACCGGGAAAACCAGCGGATCACGGGTTTAAGGTTGAATCGGGGTTGAACCGGGGTCGAACCGGCCTGCGTAGTATTTTCATAAAATATAACATATCTCATATATAATAAAATATAATATATCTCATACATAATAAAAATATAGAATACGTTGGAAATTTTTTCTAGTGTACAAGAATAATATAATATGTCTAATATTCTCTTTTTTATTTTTTTTAAAAATAATATTTCATATATTTGTATAACTACATATTTAATTAATTATTAAATGTAAATGTAATTTATAACTTGAAAATACAATCAGCCAAAATTTTTAAATTGTAAAAGAAAAGTAATATAAAAAAGGAGAAAAAAATATAAAAATGAGTGAACAATCTCATTTTTAAAAAAAGTAAGAATGAAAATAACATATCATTTTATAAATAAGGGTGAATTAATTGCTTAAAAACATATTTATTTTGACTAATTTGATTAGTTTATTATTAATTCATCTAGTTTTAAGGTTAATTTTTTGGTTGAAGTGACTTGATTGGACCAAATTTAATAATTAAAATTTTTTGCAAAAAATTAAAAAAAAAAAAAAGAAAAACCGGTTGAACCGGCCGGGTCACCGGTTTTCTGACCGGGTTGTTTCTATTCCGGTTTTGGGAGTAAAAACCGCCCGGCCTAAGGGCCGGTTCCCGGTTTTTCCGGTTGAACCGGCCGGGCCGGT